>JAGFMF010011469.1:1624902-1659938 GCA_019455555.1 Galemys pyrenaicus
CGTCCCCCCCCACCCCCCGCCCCCATGCCCGGCGCCCTCCCGCGGTCTCGGCGTGTCCGTCTCAAGTCCCGCTTTTGACGCCCGTGCCCGCCCTCTCCTCTCGGGTGCCTGCCACCTGCGAAGCCGAGACCGGCCTCCCTCGCCTTCTCCCTGGCTGTCTCCTCTGGCCCCTTCCTCCTCCCCGCCCCTCCTTGGCCCCTCGAGGACTCCGCCGCCTGGCCAAGCTCCCGGCCCGCGCCGACCCTACCTGGGTGAGGGGCCGGGCTCAGAGCTTCAGCCGCTAGCTGCCTCCTCCAGCCTCAGCCCGACCCATGGCTTTTAACCCCTGAACTCCCTCCCCCAGCTGCCCGGCGTTTCCCTGTAGCCGGCCTTCCCTCCTCCACCCCCATAGGCTCAGCGGGCTCCCGCTGGCACCCCCAGGATGGGCTTGGCCGCGGGTAGGGGCGGAGCTTCCTGGACCCGCGGAGACCCGCCCAGGCCGCTGTGAACCCACTGAACTTTCTGGCAGCAGGCCGGATTTGGGGGCATAGGGGGCTTCCTTTCCCCTCTCAAACCCACCCTCCCGCCGGCGGGCTCCCGATGCTCCGGCTCTCGGGCCTTCTCACCCCTCCACCCTGCCGTTCTGCAGCTCCAGCAGCGCTAGAGGGTCACTTCCACTCAGGGGCCTCAGCCCCAGTCTGAACCATAGTGCCGGGACCTGATCCCCACCGCGGGGGCAGCCTCAGCACAAACCCAACCCCGCCCTGGTGTCCTGCTCGCCTCGGCTCCAGCCCCCACCCCAGCCCTGCGTGAGCCTTCTGGAGAGGACGGGGCGCCCACCCCGCCGGCCGCTTCCCTGGCCGCCAGGGTAAGAAAGGCACCTGAGACAGCCTGGGGTCCACTGTCCGGTGCTGGCTGGCCAGGAGCCACGGTCAGAGGGATGAGCTTGCCAGAGCCAGGGTCAGGTCAGGTGAGGGAGTTCGCGGAGAAGGTGCAGAGAGAAACAGGAATTGGACACCTCTGGGGGCCGGGATGAGGGGGAAGAGGAAGGAGGAAGGGGTGGCGTGTCTGGAATGAGCAGGCGGCTCCAGGAACTGTGTCTGGGTGGGGTCAGAGCTAATCCGAGGGGGTGGAGGGGGCAGGATTTAGGGATTAGGGAGGACCAAGGTGGGGTCAGAACTTGGAAGACAGCCAGGGATGGGACCAGATGGCTTCGAAGAGCCGAGGGCAGTGGCGCCCAGGCCGGCAAGGGCGAGCCAGACGCGGGCTCCGTCGGAGCGGCCCGTCCACGCTGGCAGCGGTCGGGAGGGAAGACAAGCGCTGTAGAGGCCCTACCCGGCGGCCCCCGCAGGGTGCTCGAGCGTCTGTCAGACACTTCGAGGCGCTGATGAAAGACGCAGCCGGAGCGGCGGACACCGGGCCACCAGTCCAGGCGGTCCAGAGCCTGCTTGGCTCACGCGCAGACGCAGAGCCTGCTGTCCACGGAGCTCACTGCGCGTCCACCCCAGCGCCCGCCCGCCTGCTGCGGCAAGGGCGGTCTGCCCCGCTCGGCCATCTGAGTCAGGGAGCTGCGAGGGCCAGAGAGAAGATCCACAGAGCCCGCAGGGCTGGCCGGCCCACCCACTTCCTCACCCAGTGCACTCTGGGTCCACCTCAGAGTCCCAGCCTTGCTCCCCTGGGACGGAAGCCGCGGGCCATCAGAGCTGGGGCGGCGGGGCCGGGGGCGGGTAGCGGGGAAGGGGCTGCAGCTGGTTCGGGGGACCAGGTGGCACATGGGCACTGTGGGCCGTGGCTGGGGCTGGCGGCAGGAGGAGGCTGACGTTGGCCAGCGCGGGCTGAGTGCTGGGAAGGAGCTGCCGGGCGTGGCCGCAGTCACAGCTGAAGGCCACAGAAAGGCCGTGCCCTCCTTCACCCTGGGATTCCCCCACCTCGCGGCTGGAGCCGAGTGGGCACGGAGTTCGTGTTTCTGGTTCGGGCTGGGTGACCAAGGGAGGGTGCTGGGTGAGGCGAGGTGAGAGGCTGCGGGTGTGGGGCCTGTGCTCCTTGCAGCCTGGGGTCACTTGCTTCCAGGGGAGTCTCTCCCCCGGGGAGCGGGTGGCTGGGCTGACAGAGGCTCCTGAGGGAGAGCCGGGTCGGGCGATGCTGTCCCTCCCCGTCGGCCAGCGGGGCGGCGGGCGTTGAGGCAGTGAGCCGCCGAGGTCTCATGCACAGAGCAAGCAGGGTCAGTCAGGTCCTTGCCCTCTCGGGGAGCAGTACTGGAGAAAGGAGGAAAAACACTAGAAAAGAGGTCCGGAGCGCAGGCCCGGAGCCGCACTGGCTGAGTTTGCGGGACAGGACCACCCGGTGCCTCGGTTTCCCTGAGCGTAACCCGGAGCTGTCCCTGGCCGTGGCCTTGCTGGGCGGGCTGGCAGGTGAGAGCCTGACGCTGCGGCCCGGCCTGGTTAAGTCAGCACAGCCCTCCGGAGATGGAGGCTGCCCGAGTTTCTTGGAGGCCCCACCTTAGCTTGGCTTCAAAATGGGGTTCTTTGTCAAGCAGGAACTGGAAGTTCTGGTTGGAAACACTGGCTGGGCCGAGAAAGTTGGCCCCCACACCCAGGCCCTGGGGGAGAGGCCCTGATGCCACGTGAAGGGAGGGGGAGATGGAGGGCTCTAAGGGTAAATGGGGAGAAAGGGTGGGGGAGGGGAGCAGAGGCACAGGCTGACAGGAGCCTGGGGCACCCAGCCCCTGCCTGGGGCAGCAGGGTGCGGCGCTGAGCCCAGGCCCATCTCCCGAAGGCTGTGGCCTCGGTGGCCATCTTCCCCACGCGCAACAAGCAGCTACCACGGCCGCCCGCGCCCCTGGCCTGTGCCCGCGTCCTCTGTCTCCCGGCAGGGGGCGGCTGCTTCCCGGCTGCGATGTGGGTTCCGACCCGAGCCGCCCGCTCAGCCCCAAGGCAGGGCTCCAGCCAGATGGCCCCTTGCCTGTGCCAGCAGCCCCTCCCTGCCGGCCCACGCGGAGACCAGGCTTCAGCTTCTCGGGGCTCATGGAGTCGCCACCACCGAACCCTCCTTCCTCTCCCCCGCTGCCCTCTGGCCCTGCTCCCACCGCGCTCTCTGGCGCCAGCGCATCTCTAAAGTCGCCCCTCGCCTCTGTGGCTTGTCTCCTGCTGTTCCGTGCGGCCTTCCTGCGCCCGCCTGCCCGCTGCGCGCCACCCCCCGCAGCCGGGCCTCCTCTCAGGAGCTCACCACCCCCACTGCTGGGTTCAGAGGACAGGGCCTAGCACACCGGGTTCTTGGGGTCCCGTCACCAGCGCGGCAGGGTTGTGGCGCCCCGACGGATGCCGCTTCCTGCGGCGAGGGGTGTGCCTGGGTGGGATCACCCACCCACGGTCCTCTCCGCCTCCCGCCCCGGCCAAGGGACCCCGCCTCAGATGTCTGGGGACTCGAAGAGCAGGCTTAGTGTCAAGGTTTGTTGCTTGTGCTCCACCTGGGAGACCCCGTCCTGGGTTTCTGCTGTCTGCCCCGTCACGTGCGTCTCCAGTGGAGCCCCCCTGCCCCCGGCACAGGATGAACACTGTGTGTTGGGTTTGCTTGTTTTGACTCGAAAATGCAGTCGCCACCTCGGGCTGACCTGGCGGCCACCACATGGCTGGCACAGGCTGCGAAGACTCCCGAGCAGCGGCAGCTGGTGGGCGGCCACGGGGGAGTCCTGGTGGGTGGGGCCGTGGCCATGTGACCGCTGGCTTGCTGAGAACCTGACCCCCGCCGACGCCCCCTCTTTCGCGCTCTGTTTGTCAAGTCTGTGACGCCACTGCCTGGTTTCTAAGATTTTATTTACTTATGCACACAAGAACTGGGGTGCAGGCCAGAGGCAGGGGGTGAGGATTCAACAGAGACAGAGTGGGGAGCAGAACAGGCAGATCCACCGAAGCACACTGCCGAGGGGAGCAGTGGATGAGGCAGGGGAGGTCTGCTGCGCCATGTGGGTCCCCTCCCTGGCTGGGGATCGAACTCGTGCTGCAGTGGCTGCAGATGCTTCATAGTGCGGCGCTCAACCCCTTGTGCCACCAGCGAAGCCCTGGATATACACTGTTTTTTATACAACTGTGACAGCAAACTTTTAGAGCTTTATCAGTGGCCATGAAGCTGGCAGCCTCCCGCTGGGGACACAGAACAGAGGCAGAGACGGTGTGGGCGGGCACGGTGTTCAGCGGAAGGAGGAGGAGTTCAGGGAAAAGCCCTCCGCTTAGTGGGTGGCGGGGATTTATCACGCAGACCACCACGGCGCAGTCGGGGCCGCTGGGGACAGCTGCTCTGGGAGAGCCGGAGCTGCCGTGGTCTGACGCCTGGGCAGCCCCTGCCGGAGAAGTCCTGGTCCTGCTTTCTCTCTTCGCTAGCCCGGTTGAGCTGCAGCTCAGGTGGTGACTAAATGCAGAGACGCTTGCAAGATGCCTCCCAGTTTCAGAGACGCAAAGCACAGAAGGAACGTGCATCCAAGAAGCAAAAAAGCACAACCTCAACGCACCACAGCAAACCCAGATCCGAGTGACCTTGCATCCGCGCGGCTCCTGCTTGGCCTTTGTAGGACACAGGCCGAGGTTACAGCCGCGTGAAGCTCACGAGGCCAGCCGGGCCCAGATGACACCGTGCCCCTTCCTGCCACAGAACTCCCGGCTGCCCACGTGAGCTCTGTGGTGTGCCTGTACCACCTCCACAGCAGTGCCACCTCCATATCCCAGCCGCCTTTTGGTTACCAAACGCAGTTTTGGCTGCTTGGAGTGCAGTGGCCCACAGAGCAAACCAAGGCCCAGATTCACAGCAAAGGGAGTCTCGTGACCGGGCCGAGCAGGAGATGGGCGGGCTCCAAGGGCCCTCCTGCCATCCTCCGCAGCGTCAGGGTCTCGCTGGGATCGCTGCGTTTGGACCAAGCGGGGCGCAAGGCGGAGTCTTGGCCACGCAGGTGCAACGGCTTCGTGGGGGCGCCGGGCCGTTCATGGGCCACACGTCCAGAAAGCGGGGACCCAGCACCTCCTCGCAAGGCTGGTGCGTGGAGGCGAGCTCACCACGCGCTCTCGGCGTTGCCTGGCCCGGCGGGCTGCGTGGCCCGGGGGGGCGGCCGGCTCGTGCTGGCCTGCACGGCGCTCTGAGAATCTCCTGCCTCCCGCGGAAGCAGAGCCCCAGCCTGCCCGGCTTCCCCACGCACAGCAGGCATTTCCACCCCCAATCCCCCCAGGCCCTGGTGGCCAAGGCAGAGCCAAACTGCGTGCCGGTCCTCGCCCTGAGCCCGTGAGGGCCGACAGGCTGACCGGCACGGGTGTGCCTGGCGGGGGTTGCAGCGTGGCTGTGACACGTGACGGCACGGGCCCGAGAGCCCAGGCAGAGGGCGGTGGGGATGGCCAGGAGCAGCGTGTGCTCGTCGGCCACTGGCTTGGTCTTTAAAGACATGGCTTCCTGCGCGTCTGCGCAGTGGGCATGTCAGCAAGGGCTGCTCAGCAGACCCGCCCCTGCACGCACCCCCTGGCGCTCGCGGCCCAAACCCGCCGGCCGTGCCCCGAAGCTCACGTTCCGCGCCAGTGCGGCCGGAGCAGCCTTGGCCTCGCCTGGCTCAGCCGGTCCCTCACCCCTCAGGGGTCCCGTGGGGCCAGCGCACAGTAGGCGCTGGAGACAGAATGAGGCCTGGCGCACAGTAGGTGCCCCGGTCCTCCAGAAGGGAAAGCAGAGGCCCCACGGCTCTGGGAGAACGCCAGGTGCTCAGCCTCCCCCGGAGGTGCCTGTGTGTGTTGGGGGGACGGAGCCGGAGCTCGTGCGAAGAGCTGGGGCCGCGGGGCTTGGACGCCGGCCGTGCTGACCCCGCTCTCCAGCCCAGATCTGGGTAGGACCGAGACCTCCGCGTTCGCTCGCTGCGGTTTTGGCAGGCGACCAGGGGGCTCCTTGCCGCCTGCCCCACACCCTGGCCGCCAGGGTCCTGCTGCCCCAGCTCCAGGGGAGGGGTGGGCGCTGGGCTGCCCCGAACAGAGGCCAGGCCGTGGCTGTCGGGCCGGTTGTGCCCGTGCCTGCTGGCGGAGTTAACGGGACACGGACGCGGAGCTGCGGGTTGCTCAGCTTTATTGCCGACACGTGTCTGCGCGGAGGAGACGGGGACTGGAGGTGCCTTCTTGGGAGCAGTGGGAGGCGAGCGCCGCGGGCCCCTGTGCCTACGGCCTCCTGGGTGGGAGGTGAGAGCCCGGGGGCCGCTCGGAGCGGGCTCTGCGCCAGGCCCAGGGTCGGGCCTGCTCCGAGGGAGGCCGGCCTGGGGCGGTGGTGCTGGCGCTCCCGCCACCGCACGCTCACTGGCTCCGCATGGTGTCCTGGACCCACTTGTAGTAGCTGCACAGGTTGGTGTAGACGCCGGGGTAGCCGGGCAGGGCGCAGCGCTCCATCCCCCAGGACACGAGGCCCTGGAGCCGGCCTTGGCACACCAGGGGGCCCCCAGAGTCGCCCTGCGGGCGGAGCAGAAGCGGGACAGGAGGACCCAGCCAGCCGGGCAGGAGGAGGGTGAGGGCTGAGGCCCCCCAGGACCCTCTCGGCTACCTCCCGCCTGCCCCCCATGTGTGGAGAAAGGCCCCCACATGGACGGCCCTCGGCCTTGGCGCCGCTCCAGAGAGTTGTGTCTGTGGGCTGTCCCCGGTTTCCTCCTGTGGCCCTAAAAGTGCTGCTCCCCAACAGGGCCTGCCCCCAGGGGCTGTGGCGCCAGAGCCTGCCTGAGACTCCTTCGGGCGTCTGCCGAGTAGGCCCTCGAGGCCCTCTCGGCCTCAGTCCCAGCCGCCCCGCCCCCGGCCTCACCTGACAGGAGTCTTTCCCGCCTTGGGGGACGCCTGCGCAGATCATGCCTGGGGTGACGGCTCCAGGGTAGGAGTTCCGGCATGCCTGGTCCGAGGCGATGTTGATGTTCACACATTGCAGAGAGTTGGGGTACCTGGCTGGGGGGGCACTGAGGGGTTACAACGGGGGTGTGCTCCCAACAGGGCCAGCCAGGCCCAGGCCCAGCCCTTTCCCCAGACCCGGGTCCTCACCGACGGGACTGGACGTGGTGCCCCAGCCGGACACGTGGCAGGAGGCCCCCGGGCGGGCGCAGGCGCTGGCCAAGGCGATGGGCTTCACGGCGCGCCCCAGCCGCGCGCGCGGCTCCAGCCTGAGCAGCATCAGGTCATTGGCGTGCGTGCGCGGGTTGTACCGGGGGTGCGGCACCTGGTGGGCCACGCTCAGCACCTGCTGGCTGGCCTCCCAGCTCTTCAGGCTGTGCTTGCCCAGCGCGACCCGCAGGATCCTGCTGGGACCGGGACGTGCGCTCAGAGCTGGCCGCCCCCGCCCGCGGCTGCCCACCCACCCCGCTGCGCCCAGGCCTCCGCTCGGGCCAGGCGGGACCCAGGGGGTCCGCGTCCTGGCCCCGTTCCGGCCGGTCTGGGTCGAGGCCTCTGAGCCTGGGTTCTGGGCCGGTCTGGACGGGCTCCGGCAGCCGCCGTCTGCAGGGCACCTGGGGCTCTGTGAGCTCCGCCGGCGGGCGCCCTCGGACGCGGCAGCGGGGCCTCGCTCGCTCTGGAGTCTGATGAGACCCTGGTTCCGGCTCGGCTCGGGCCGAGTTCTCGGTCCGCGGCCAGGGTCTGTTTCTGACTGAACTGCAGGCCTGGGCTCCTGACTGCTTTGACCCAGGGCCGGGCTCCGGAGCGCCAGCTGCGGCCTGGGGCTGGGGTGCTGGGCTCTGGGCCACCTGAACTGCACTGGGGCGGAGCCAGGGGCGGCCGGCGCGCTCCTCGGGTTTTGGCTTCAGTTTTGGAGTGTAGGTTCTGGGTTCGGGCCTGGAACCTTGGAGGGGGCTGATTCCGCCACGGGGCTTTTGCCGCTGCTCTGCCGCCTGTTACTCTGGCTGCCTGGCGGTGTGTTCGACGATGGTCTTCGTTTGGGACTCAGGCCGAGAGGCGCTGCAGACCGGGCTCTGGGCTGTCGAGCGTGGCGCAGGCCCGGATTCCGCCTCTGTCTGAACTGCACTGGGGTCACGGACTGGCCGCGCTGTGGTGTGGGGGCTCCGGCCTGCGGGGTCCTGCGCTGAGCGCAGACTCGCCCTGCCCAGCGCCTTGGCCTCTGCGCAGAGCGGGCTGTGGGCTGGGGAGGCGCAGGCCGGCGCGCTGTGCGGGCTGCGTGCTGGCGCGTGGGCCCTCCGCCGCCCGGCCGTCAGATGAGCTGCGCCCGCGCCTCCCACTGGGCCCCAGCCGGGACCAGCCCCGGGCCGCGGGGGGCACTCACGGGCGGGCGCAGTGGGCGGCGGTGATGGCCCACCGGTCGGAGAGCAGGGCGCCCCCGCAGAGGAAGTCGCGCCGGGGCCCGGCCAGCAGGGCCGCCTGCCAGGGCTGCGAGTGTGGCAGGCAAGCGTAGCCCCCGATGATCTTGTCGTCTCCTTGGCTCTGGGCCGCGGTGGGGCACGGGGCTGGGGGCGGATGGACAAGCTGCTCACCCGCCTCTCCCGGATGTGGGCGCCCGCAGCCCCCTCTTCGTGGCTGCATCCTAGACGCCCCTCTCTCTGCCCCACCCAGTGTGAATGAGCCCGCAGTGCCCCAGCCCCACCAGCCCCCAGCCAGCGCCCCGGCAGCGCCTCCCCAGTGCGGTCAAGAGCCCCGTCCGTCCTGAGCCCCTCGCGTGACCCGGACCCTCCGCTGTGCCCACACCCGCTGTCCCGCACCGCCCCTGCCCGGGGCCCCCGCCAGCGCTGCTGCCAACTCCCCGCTTCTGAGCCCCGGCACCCTCAAGGGGCCCTGCTGGGGGCGCCCGCCCTGCCCGGCCCACTCCTGCCTGGCCACACATCGGCCAGGCAGGGCCGGGCTGGGCCCACACGGTCCCCGGACCCTAGCCCCGGGCTCCTGTTCTCAGCCCCTCTCAGAGTCCTGGGGGCTCCCCGGAGGCAGACCCCACCGGCCTACCCGCGGCCAGGACCAGGAGCGCGGTCAGCAGGAGCAGCATCTGGGCAGCGGGGCGGTTCTGGCGCACGCAGAGCAGCCGGGCGGCCAGAGGGTCGGCGTCGGGCAGAGGCCGAGGCGCTGGGCGGCAGGGCCGGGCAGGAGCCCAGAGCCGGAGCTCGTCCCCTGGTCCCGGGGCGGGAGGTGGTGCAGCGGGCAGTGTCCCGGCCGCGTGGCGTGGGGCTGCCGTCCGCTCCTCCGGCACTGGAGGCCTTTTATGCCCGCTCTGGGCGCCGGCCCCGCCCCCTCCCTCCGCGGTTTTTTTATTGCATCCTGGTTCCCAGTCCAGGAGTCCCCAGCCCATCTCCTCCCTCCCGCCCTGGCCAGAGAAGCCACCGCAGACTAATGAGACCTGCGACCGCCGCACCCTGCGGAGACCGTGGTCTGGGAGGGGTGGGGGGACCCCAGGGCAAGGGCAGGGTGGCTGGTGGGGGCTCAGGCAGGTGCTGGGTGCCGCTGAGGTGGGGAGCGTCAGGCCGAGAGGCAGCGGGGAGGAGTGAGAGGCCGGGAGCTTAAGGGGCGACTCTTGGTGGGAGGACAACGGAGGCCCTGCGGCCGGAGAGGGACGGGAAGGCCTGGCGGGGCGGAGATGGGTGTGAAGTGCAGAGAGAAGCGAAAACAGGGAAGAGGACGCAGACGCGATGACCAGACACAAGGAGAGAAGAGGGGTGCACCTCCCGTGCGCCCAGGGTGGAGGAGCCAAGGGGATAGAGGAGGAAGGAGGCAGGGCGGAGGGAGGGAGGGGAAGATGCAGCACCAGGAAGGGGTGGGCGCCAGGGGTGAGGGGTCCTACGCAGGGACAGGGAGGCAGAGGCCAAGGACCAAGGCTGGGGGCGCCGCCTTTCCCGAGCTCTGTGACTGGTGGGCATCGCAGGCCTGGAAGGCAGGGGCACAGCCCTCCCAGGACCAGGGACAGGCTCCCTGCCGCCCCCAGGGAGGGCGTGTGCGGGGGCGGCGTGTGCGGGGAGACCGTTGGGTAGGGAGAGCGTGTGCGGGGACAGCGTTGGGTAGGGAGAGTGTGTGCGGGGACAGCGTTGGGTAGGGCAGGGATGTGGGAACAGTGAGAGACGGAGGCCTAGGATGGGGGCGCCAGGGCCCAGAGAGAGGGTCTAGGGACAGAGTGGTGTGGCGGGACAAGGTTCCAGGCAGCCTGGGGGCTCCGAGATTGGGGGGCCTGTTCTAACGCAGAGCAGGGCCTGTAGCCCGCAGCCCGCAGCCCCTCCCCCAGCCTCTTAAACTCCCTAATGACTGCAGCTCACCCCCAGGCTGCGCCCATCCCGACAGAAGCACGCGGTGACTCAGGAGGCGCCTGCACCCTCCTGCCCTCCCGCTGCTGACCCCGCTCCCAGACCACTTTCCTCCGCTGCTGGCTGTCAGCCACCGCCCGCTCTGCGTCTGCAGCCACAGCCTCGGCCCTGCGCCCTTGGCTCCCCGCGGGCTGGCCCTGCAGGGTCCTCCCTGCCGTGTCCTGGGCCAGAGGGGGGAACACCAACAGCAGGGCCCCCATAGAGCGGGGGACCCTTCTGGGAGCACGAGGTACCCCCACCCCAAGCAGCTGGTCCTCGGGGCTCGGTTCTTTGCTTCCAGCCCACACGTGAGCCAAGAAAACTTAGCTCCTCTTTCTGGACCCCAGGCCCAGAAGTCCCCTTCCTTAGCAGGGCAGCGGAGCTGGGGTCTCCTGCCCCGCCAGTGGGCTTGCAGCAAATCCTTCTCTCTGAGCCCGGAGCCACTGCGCCCCTACGCGCGGTCAGGCGTCGCCCCTGACGTGGGGGCATGGGGTGCTGCTTCACCCGAGGAGACGAGAAGGTGCTGGGAGAGCCCCGGGGCGCTGCCGGGGACCCTGACGAGTGCCCTGCAGGGGCTGGAAAGGGATGCCCTGGGGGGGCTGGCGGGAGAGACTGAGGGCCCAGGAGCAGGGAGGAGGTGTCCAGGAAGTTGAGGCAACTTTTAAGGAAGCTGGGTGGGGCCGGATAGAACGAGACGTCTGCGGGGGACAGTCACAGGGAAGGGACTGTCGGTCTGGGGCACACAGGGCGGGGGCGGAGGCAGCCTCGGCGCGGGAGCAGGGCTGGTGGCGGGCAAGAGCAGACCGCGCGCTGACAGGCCCGCGCGGCCCGGCACGGCACAGGCTCTGGTTTTCTGCCTCCTCCCGAGCACCTCCGCCGCCTCCGTTCTCATCCCCCGTGAGCAGCTGCCCTGGAGATGAGCTGCCCTCAGCCTCTCCAGAAGAAACAAGTGTCTAAAGAGCATTTTTATTACGGTAAAATATGCGGAACAAAAAATGTTCCTTTAGCCATTTTTATTTTTGTTTTAAGGTTTTTTAAAACTTATTTATGCACACAAGAGCTGGGGTACAGTCCAGATACGCAGGGGGTGGTGGTGAGCAAATTCATCAGGGACAGAGTGGGGAACAGAAAAGGCGGATCAACCGAAACACACTGCTGAGGGGAGCAGCGGGAGGCAGGAGAGGTCTGCTGCGCCATGCAGGTCCCCTCCCTGGCCGGGGATCGAACTCGTGCTGCTGTGGCTGCGGATGCTTCACTGCACTGAGACTCAACCTGACCAACATCACTTTGATGCATTTTTCCTAGACTGACTTGCCAAACCCTCCCCGTGGGCCCGTGAGAAGGGCACTCTCATTGCCCTGCATGTACAGGACACAGGGCGAGCTGCCCGCCTGGGTTACTCAGCACCGAGGGATGGCACCGTGGCTGGAAGTAGCTCTCAGCCTCCACAGGGAGCGAGCGGCGAGAGCAAAGGGCGGGTGGTGCAATGCCCCTGCCGGGATTAGCCCAGACAAAAGGAAAGACGCCTCTTCCATTGCTCCAGGAAGGAAGAAGGAAGGGCAGGTGAGGCTGCTGGTGGGCGTGGGTAGGGTGGCAGGAAGTGGAGGGAGCGCCTGGTTGGGTGGCTCGTTTCTTCTGGGGAGACAGAGGCCAGCTCATCTCGAGGGCAGCTGCGCATGGGGGTTGGGCAGGGGAGCACAGAGGTGGAGACGGTGCGCCGGGAAGTTCACCTCAGGAACTTGAAGAGGCAGCTTCTGGGCCGTATGTGGGTTGTTCTTTTCTCCAGCCAAGAGCAGACCGGGTGAGGGCGGCAGGGGCTGGGGCCCAGAGTTGAGGGGGGCTGTGCTGTGAGGAAGTGGGAAAGGGGCTCGGCGGGCGGCCGCGTGAGGAGGGTCCGGTGTCTGACGGGCAGGGCAGACCCACCCACAACTCTGGAGGCCGGGGAGGCTGTGGTCAGCGAGTGGGATGAGGGGGTTGTGGTTTCAAAGGTGAGGCCCTGCAGGTGGCGGGGCCGGGCGTGAGTGTGGGGATGGGCGAGGAGGGTGGCCTCAGGCAGAGCCCGTGGCGGGGGTCCTCCCGGGGCTCCTGCCCTCCTTTGTCCACGATGCCTCTGTCTCCACTTAGACCACAACAGGCGTCTTGCCAGCGTCTAACCCTCAACAGCCTTAGGAGGCCGCCCTCTGACCGGCGCGTGACCAGCGGGAGGCCGGGAGGTGCCTCCGGTGGGGGTCCGGGGTCAGGGCTGGGCCACCTGACTGTCAGGCCCACACACTCGGCTCCGAGTCTGCCTGCCTCGCCCTGGCGGAGCCCCGGGAGCACCCCGCTGCCTCCTGCTGTCCTCGGTCTGCTTGGCAGTTTTCCTAGCACCTCCCACGTGCCTTAATCCCCCCACTGGCCCTCTGGGGTGCACGCAGTCACTCCCATCCTATGGACGAGGGAGCTGAGGACTAGGTCAGCTGCCCAACATCCCAGTGAAGAAGTGATGGCACCAGGGTTCGAACCCCAGCCCACCTGACCCGCTGCCCCTCTGCGCTAAGCTGGCGTGTCCCTTCGGTCAGCCACACCGTCTCTGGGCCCCCTCTCCAGTGTCCCGGGGTCAGCTCTGTGCCTGTGTCTGCCACGCCGCCTCTGTCGGTGCAGCGGGCACCCGCGGCTGGCTTCCCAGCACCCGCACCCCTGCCGCGCCCCCTCCCTCTCTCCCACCTTCCCCTCGCCCCTGCCCCCGCCCTCCCAGTCTCCTGGCTGACAGGCAGCTCCGGCCCCGTCCTCGCTGCTCCCTGGCAGTGGTCCCGCGCCCCTCCCACTCTGACAGTCCCCGCCAGTTCGTGTCACTTAGCTCCAAACTTGATGGGCAGATTCACGCACTTGCCTCCTCTCACCCACCTTCGTCCATGTCACCCTTATCTCGTACCTGGGCAGGTGTAATAGCATCCAAACTGGTCTCGCTGCTTCCATATTTGATCCGTTTCCACCTCTCCCCCCCCACCCCCACCCCCGTCCACTCTGCACTCGGCAGCCAGCGTGCTCTCAAAACAAAACAGGGTCACATCAAAACCTGCCTAAAACCCATCTGTGATTTCTAGGTACAAGTGTAATAAATATCTAAATGTCTCCAAGGCCGCCTGTCTGGCGTAACATGCCCCTCTCCAGCTTATCACAGCATCATGCCCTAGGCTTCGCCGCCCTAGACTTAGATTTTGTTAACCGCATGGCTGTGTTCCCACCTCAGGGCCTTTATTTCTGCTGTCCCCCAGCTTAGAATATGCTCCTACCACTCTGCCCACAGCCCTTCTTCAAATCTCAGCTTAAAAGTCACCTTCGCTGGAGTAGACGTTTCCTTCCAATAGAAACTCAGCCCTTCATTGGTTCCTTTCTATGCCCTGTTCATTCTATAGCTACTTTATGTGTTTGCTTCCTTGTTTAGTGTTGCTGCTGTTTTTATTTTTTTGTTGTGGTTTTCATGTCCTTCGTGTTTATTTTCTTCCTTAGATGTCATCTGTTAAACCTGAGTGTCGATTCTGATGGGACAGGGGTTTTCACCCATTTTATCTGCCAGTTTCTGTGCCCTGGCACACAGCGGTGTTCAGTAAATGCGTATGGGAAGAAGAGACGACTCTCACTAGAACACAGGCCTCACGAGGGCAGGAGTCGCGTCTGTGTGCTCACTGCTGAGTCCCCCAAGCCCACCCCGGGACATGGCGTGCAGCAGGGGTTCAGTGACAGTCTCAATGACATTATGAGTCTTCTCTCAAACACCTTATTCTCCCTCCAGAGTCTCTGCACCCAGCACCCCTGCCTTATCAGGCTTCGCAATTTCCTCTACCCAGCCTCCGGAAGGTGCAGAGGGAAAAGGTGGGGAAGCCCATGTTTCTGACACTGGGCTCCAGATTCCTGCAGGAAGAGTGTGTCTGGCCCCAGGGTGTGGATCCCAAGGCCCGGACTTCTTCCTCAGCTCCTTTCACAGACCCGCCACCCCACTCAGTAAGGACGAAGCACCCCTTGTGTTCCCACAGGAGCTGCGTGGAGCAAGCCTCCACATCCCAGGAGAGTCCCCGCCATGATGACAAGGGTGACGGGGCTCTGGCCTCAGCACAGCCCTGCCCGCCCTCACGGCTCCTCTGGCCTCTCCCTCAGCTGAGCACCCGGTGCTGCGGTGGCCGCCTGCCCGGGTGGCGCCATCTGTCTCTGCTCCTGTGTCCAGTCCCAGGGCTCCCAGGGCGCGTATGCCTCAAGACACACAGCCTTGGGGAAAGTTTCTGGAACCCCTGCCTCCACCACCCCCACCCCTTTGCCACCTCAGTTTTGCCTTCTCCTTGATCTTCTGGTCTGTAATGCAGTTTTCCTGGACACAGCTCCAGAATGTTCTGACACCCTGAGCTAGCCCGTCTGCTCTAAACCCTTCCTGATGCCCTATCACCTCAGTTGAAAAATCACCTGGGGCTTCCCCCTAAGCCCCAGGGTGCCATGTGTCCTGGGTTTTGACTTGCCAGTGTCAGTGTCTGGCCTCCATAGGGAGCCTGCTGAGGGCAGGGTGGGCCAGGGCTGACTCAGCTGTAACCCCCGCCACCTGCCCCCCACCCCATAAAGGACCTGGTTTCTGGGACGTGCTGGCAAATGTTTCTGTGTGAATAAGGATGACCCTGATCACTTCTGCTCAAACTCCATGACTGTGCCATCTCTCCCACTCACCCCTCCCCACCCTGAGGGGGCACCTGCTGTTCCTCCATCAAGAACACCACCCCGGATTTGCAGAGCTCCCTGCCTCCTCCTGCGGGGCACCTTGTCTTCCCATCCACTGCACTTACCGGAGAGTGCCCGCACGTGAGTGTGCGCCTCTCCCAAGTGGCCCTGTGGACATACTGTTCTTTCTCTGTGGCATGAATGAATGAAAATATGGGTGCTAGGATTAAGGGAGGTTTCGTGTTTATGTGGGGCCTTAAAATCTCTGTCAGACTGTTGTCTCTCATCCTGGGGAGCTCTCGCAACCAGACCCCTGAGGAGACGCAAGAGTGAGCATATCTTCCTGGTGGGCAGGGGGAAAGAGCGGCGCTTTTATGCACAGGCGCAGTGACCTCTAGTGGCCGGGTTGAGAACAGCACCTTCCCCGCCCCCAGTGGGGTGCTCACTTGAGGTGTGGGGCCTGAAATATGGTCGGGTCTGAGTGGAGATGGGTTTATAAAGACTTTTGGAAAAACTGTAGAGACTAAAATTTCTAATTAAAGTCTTTTAAAAACAATAGAATCAAGGCAACTCTAGTAGGACCGTGAAGGACTGAGCAGGAAGGAGGGGAAGGCTGGCCGTGGGCTGAGGACACCAGCGTGCCCCCGCAGCCTGGCGTTCAAACCCTGCACGGACAGTCAAATTGGACACCCTTTAATGGGCGCTCTGTGGAACTCTCCAGAAGCGCTTAGATTCCTTCCTCAGATGAGGAGACACGACCAGAGAGGCTGGGTGGCTGTTCCGGGCGCACCCAGCTCAGAGTTCACAGTCCGAGGTCTAGAAGTCCCCTGGGCCGTCCTTGCCCGTCAGAGACAGCGGTGAGGCTCAGTGGGGGTGGGGAGCAAGTCCAGGTTTGAGGCCCGGGCGTCGCTAGAAGGTGGGCACGGTCCGGGAGGAGGCCAGGGCCGGGCCACCCTCGCGCTCCGGTTCCCGCGGCGCCTCCTCGTCCAGCCCCCGCCGGCCCTTGCCGATGGCCAGGCGGGGCCGGCCGCGGTTCAGGCCGTCCAGGAGCGCGCAGGCCTGGCAGAGCGGGCGGCTGGCCAGCGCCCCGCAGCGCGAGCAGGCGCCCGGCGGCGGGGGCTGCGCGGCGGGGTGCAGCGCCAGGCGCTCGGCCGAGTGCACCAGGTCCAGCACAGCCGACGGGCGCGCCGCCTCCAGCAGCTTGAGCAGGTCGCGCGCGTGGCCGCGGAAGGCCTCGGGCGCGTACACGCACTCCTCGGAGAAGTAGTCCAGGCGGCGGAAGTGCGCGTACAGCACCACCTCCTTCTGCGAGGCCAGCTGCAGCGGGCGGCACCGCGGCAGCGCGCCCCCCTCGCCCGGAGAGCCCAGGCCCCCTCCCCGCGCCAGCCGGCCCGCGTCGCCCCGCAGGAAGTTCATGAGCACCGTCTCGGCCATGTCGTCGGCGTTGTGGCCTGCCGGGAGAGAGGGAGCGTGAGTGCGCGGGCGCCGAGCCCCTCACTCCTAACCCGTTCAGGGCTCCAGGCCTTGAGGTCGGCACTCAGCTGCGCTTGCGTCTGCCGTGGGGACGGTTATGGTGGCGGAGACGGTAGGGGCACGGGCCACGCGGGCGGAGGCGCTGACAGTCGCCATCCGGCCCCGGGCTGGGGCCCTCCGCGCGGGACCGGACACGGGAATGTCATTTCTTTACACGCAGAGAACGCTGCCCGAGCCCCGAGAGGGCACCCCTGTCCCCCTCTACCCGCCAGTGCGGAGACGCAACTCTGGCAGGCCCCGCCGCCTCCCGCGCCGCTCACCCGTCACGATGTGCGTGGCTCCCACGAGGCGCGCCCCTTCCTCCAGCGCCCGGCGCCGCAGCACCCCGCAGAAGGTGCAGCAGGCGCGGCTGCGGCCCGAGCCGGCCGTGCTGCGGGCCACGGCGTCCATCGTCCAGCCGCCGAAGAGGTCCGCGTAGGCCACCACGGTGAGCGGGAGCTCCCAGCGCGCCGCCTGGCGCCGCACGGCCGCCAGCGCCGCGTCGCGGTAGCCGCCGATGCCCTCGTCCACCGCGACCAGGCGCAGCGAGACGTCCAGGCGCGGCGCCAGCTCGCGCAGCACGTGTGCCAGCACCGTGGAGTCCTTGCCGCCCGACGCGCCCACGGCCACCACGGCGCCGGGTGGCAGCAGGCGGCCCGCCTCCACCGTGTGCAGCACCTCGGCCTCGAAGGCCGCGCAGAAGCAGGCGCCGCACAGGGCGAGGCCCGAGCGCGGGCGTCGGAGGGCGGCGCGGGCCTCATGGCAGGAGGCGCAGGGCGGGGCCGGCATCGCGGGTCGGGACGCGGTGAGAGGGTCGGCTTCTCCTGGAGGGGCGAGGGGAGGTGGGTTACACGTGGATTCTGAATTGGTGGTTGATGCGATGCCTCCGGGAAGGCTGCCAGGATAGCGTCCCCACCCAGAATAGACCTAGACTAGGTTGGCAAGTGGAAAATATATGTATAACCCAGCCTCACCTTAATCGAAGGTGTGGAGGGTCTACATACTTTACAGTATAAGGAGGCTGCTGCCTCCAGGAAGGCTTCTTGGACTGCATGCACCCTTATGCACCAAGAAGAGAAGCTAGTCTCTGGGGAGAGTGGCCAGACAAGCAGGTGATACTCAGAATTAAGTTGGATACTGTTTGGAGGTTTGGGGGTGCCTACCAAGAACCAGGGACACCACCCCAGCACAGCCCTGTTCAGAGGGCCAGAGCGGGTATCACTGACCTGGGATTCCCTGGGTGGAGGGCCTGGCAGCGATGGGGATCTGAGGACGGGGGAGGCTTGTGGCTCTTTCAGGGGGAGAAGATGAATGGGAAGGCCCTGGATGTCCCTTTGGAGACTGGGACACTGTCTCCAGGAGGGGGTTTGACTGCCTCCCGGGAGCCGGTCCACCTCCTTCAGGAGAGACACCGGCAGCAGGGTCAGCCCAGGGACAGGGAGACCTGGACGGCGGCGGCAGGAGTGGGAGGAAACAGTGCCGTTGGATGTGGTGAAGGGAGTCCCAGGATCTGGACTGCGTGGCCCGTGGGGTGATGAGAAACAGAAGGAAGGACTTGGAGGTCTTGGCTTGAGCACCTGGGGGGTGAGCGACCATGTAGCAGGCGCTTGGACATGAGCTCTAAGGGGTGTAGGACCCCTGGAAGGCTTTATGGCTCCCGGCCGCCAGCTGCCTCCCTCCAAGTCCGACCACAGCCACCTGCCCCAGAGGCCCGTCTCCCTGCTGCACTGAGATCACTGCAAGCAGGGCCGGCCACCACCGCCTCCCCCTGCTGAAACAGGACTGGGCCAGGGTCCGCGCTCGGTAAGTATCTGAGGACCTGAGGACGAGGGGTAAAAAAGACGCCCAGGAGAGGAGACCTGGGCCCAGGGCAGGGGTCAGTGCGCGACACCACTCCATCGAACAGAAGACGTGGGACGGGACTGGGATCGGGGGAGACGGTCGAGTCCCACCCTGCGGGAGGGGATGGCGTGCAAGGGTCGGGTCGGACTGCGGTGTCCAGCGTGGGGAAGGCCTCGGGGACGCTGGAGTGGGGAACGCGTAGGCGCCTGACACCATCCCAGGCTGATCCTGACCCTCGCCCGGCACCGCGGCACACAGCGCGCGCCCCAGCGCCCAGCCGCCGCGCGGGGAGCACTCACCTGCGCTGATCGCGGGCCGGGCGTCCAAATTCCCCTGCACGCGGGAAGAGGCGCGGAAGTGGCCCGGGAGATGGCAGCCGCAGCAGGGCCGGGTGCAGCCGCGCCTACGACTCCCAGAATCCCACGCGAGAGCCCCTCCTGAAACGCCTATGGCTGCCGGGCCCTCTCGGCCTACGACTCCCAGCAAGCCTTGCGGCCACTTCCGCTCCCGAGGCACGGTCGTGCTTCTGCGCCTGCGCACGGGAAGCGGCGCTGGGCGCTTGAAGTGACTATATTCGGAGTGTCACCGTTGGCACGATTATTATAGGCTCTTGAAGGGGTTTAGACCACACTCTCTCTGCCCTTCGATGTGGGGTTGCATCGGGAGGTGCTTTGTCGAGTGTCAAAGGTTGGGAGTTCGTAGTGGATCTGCGGGAGAGGGTGTGAGCGTGGGAGAGGGGCTGTGCGTCAGCGATGGTGACTTTCGGGGGGTCTCAGGACGTGCATCTGGGTCTGGGGGGTGGATGGCAGTGCCCGTGACCACGCACCCTTGCACGTGGAGGTGGGGCTCTGGGACGGAGAGCAGGTCTTGCGGGAGCCAGGAGACCCGGGAGACTCTGACTTCTGAGATTAGGGGTCTGAAGACTCGGCCCTAAGAAGTCAGTGTCCCCTGGTCCTTTGGTTATAGGGAGCTAGTTCCAGAAGTCCAAGGGATTGGAGACCCACGCTGTCTAGACGCCCCCAGCCCACAAGCACGCAGACCCCGGCCCCTACACCCAAGCAGCCAGAGAGAATCAGGGCTCCAGAGACACCTGCTACCATCACCCTGCCCCAGACTCCATCCCCTCCAAAGGCCTGGCGCTTTGGAGACCCTGGAACTCAAGTCGCAGCCTAAGGAGTTCAGATACACATCTCTGAGGGGGGCAGTCATCCTGGTAAGAAACCGAGATTCCCAAACCCAGGTCCCCACAGCACTGCTCAGAGGTCGCTGAGGCAAAGGAACGGGAGCCTGAGGGATCCTAAGTAGACTGGGGCGCAGTGCCAGGAGCGTGGGCCGTGGCCAGCACTGTGTGAGGGACTGACAGTCACTGTGAGACCTGCGTGGTCACCGAAACAGAACTGAGGCCTTACTCTGTGGTGAGATGACCTCCCTGAGGTCCGTGTTGAGGTCACGGCAAGTCAGCCCTGGTCATCAGCGCTTGCTAGTTTCCCTACTGAACAGTCAGTTGTTTCCTAGTCAGGGTCCTGGATGAGGCGTGGATGCTTCCTTCGTATCCACCACACCCTTGAGCCAATTTCTTTTGCAAACATCCCCAAAACATAAAATTTGGAGAAGGTTCTGGGAGGCTGAACTCGGAGATGCTGGGGTGTTCCCTGGCTGGGTCCTGGGCTCCTGCCCGCAGCCCTGCCCTCCACCTTCCCTCTCTCTCTCTCTATCAGTCCTCTCATAAGAAGCTGGGAGAGGTAGCCGGGAGAGGACACCCTGTTTTTTTCGGCAGAGTCATTCCGAGAAATTGATGGAGCCTGGGGCTGAGGGAGGGTGAGGGCGGTGGCTGGCTGTGTCACCTGCGGTGGGCTGGCTGGGCCTAAGCCACCTGTGCGGCTCGCACCTGTCCGGGCAACTATAGTCACAGTCAGTTCAATCCTGGAAGCAGTTGGTGTAGACAAAAGAGCATCGCTGTGAGTATGGGGGGGTGGATGGGAAGCGCCCCCAGGGGCCAGCGGGGCTGTCACTGGGCCCTGACCACAGGCAGCCCTGGTCACGTGGGGACGCAACTGTCTTGCTACAAGGGTTTGGAGAGAAGGGGGAGCACATGCGGGGAGATGCAGGGGAAAGGACTCACAGGGAAGGGTCACCCCCTCCTTGAGTCCCCTTGAGACCCCGCCCTGGGGCTGTGTGCACCTCCCAGCTGGGCTTCTCCCTCCCAGATGACAGCATTTCCCATGTGATCTGACCGTGTCATGGACTGGGGGGGGCACGAGGGGCACACAGCCGGGTGTGCTGGGTAAGGGAAGAAAGGGACTGGAACGAATGTTTGACCAGAGAGCAGGAGCGCGGGCTGAAGTCCTTACCGGTTCACTTCATGGACCCTCCACCGCCTCCCTGTCTCCACGGCCTGCTCTGGTCCCCTCCTGTGCTCCCCACAGGGCCCCCAGCAGGCACCCACATTAGGGGGGACCCCACCTCAGGGCTGCAGCAGGGGCTGCATTGCACCTCCCTCATCTTTCACAGGAAAGTCCTGGGGTGGCACCCACAGGGCCCAGGGAGGCACAAGAGACACCAAATGAGAATTTGGGGGTGTGTACAAGAGGGGGCTCTGTCTAGGACCCCAGGGTTGAGGAAAACACAGACGGGATACCTCCATCCCACACATAAAGGAGGCTGCCTCCCTGCAGAGGAGAGAGTTGGTGTAGTCACAGTTGGGCAGAAGGATGGCTGCCCTGTTGTGGGGGAAGAGTTAGGTTTTATCTTCTTTTGGTAGGGAGGGGCTGATCTTTGTGAGTGCTTAGATTGTTGCCAATTTTGGACAAATATGCAGAACCAGAGAGAGATCGGAGATTCCACAGCAGGCATCTCCGTATCTTTGCCCTCAGGTCTGTTCTTATGCCTTGGGATAGGCACTGGCGCCTGGATCTTGATTTCTATAGCTGGGTTTATGGTCATGTTTATCGCCTCATGCCACCTCCTCATGTCAGTCAGGTTTCGGTCTAGTCTTGTGATGCCTCCTTTAAGTTTTCTCTATTCTTAGCCTCCATCACTTTCATTTGCAGAGTTTTAATTTTCTGTATGAAGCACGTTGCTTAACGGAGAATTTCGGACCCAGAAAGAAGGCTCAGCCACGTGGGGCAGACAGCCAAGGCGATGGGGGGGCATAAAACCCAAGAAGAGGGTGCAGGAGAGGAGCAGGCTGACCCCAGGCCACCACATCTTCTCCCTAAGGCTGCTTTCACCCCCACCTTTCCGTCCCTCCTAGCCCAGGTGGGACAGGTCTGTGGGGTCAGGTTTTTCTGCAGACTGGGAAGTACGTGGGCACCAAGCAAAGTCCCCGTTTCAGCACCACGGACAGCGCCAGTTCCCGCCGCGGGGCGGAGTGGGCGGGGCTTAAAGGGGAGGAGCAAGACCGTCCTCTCCCAGACCTCTTGCGGGCCCCAAGCCCCCTAGTGCAGGAAGGAGGAAGCTGATTTGACCCCACGCATAACCGCAGAACAAGCCAACCCCCTTCCCACCGCGCCCAGGTCTCCCGTGCATTCCCCGAGGTGGTGCGTGCGCTAGTGCGTGCAGGACAGGGGCAGGCGGCTCACAACTGCGTCTGAGAAGCCTGCCCTAAACACGCATGTGAGGCCACAGTGCACCTGCCTCAACGGGGTGACCACCCGCTGCCAACCTGCGAGGGCACACTTCCTCGCCTCCAGCCTCCCTCCAGTGGGAGTGGACACAGGCTTCTCCTGGCTCTCTGCCAGCCACCTCCTGTTCTCAGGGAGAAGCCACAGTGAACTCTAAACCCTGACCTTCTCGCTGTTCTCTTCTAACTGGTCAGCGCCTTCCACTTCCCCAAATGACAGAGAGGATCTTTGGCATGAGCACAAGCTCTTACAGGATCTGATTTGGCTCGGAGGGACCTGTACCAGTGCCCAGAACACCACAAGCAAAGGCCTCAGGGGCTGCGAGGCTTCTCAGGAGGACAGCCCCAGTCTGCAGGGAGCACCCACCCCCCTCATGTGGGACTCTCCCCAGAGCAGATGAGAACTGGGGTCCTCCCTGTGATGGCCTGAGGGAACCGAGGCCCGGAGGAGACAAGAGCCCGGCCCACTGACTGCCGCCGGCATCCCCAATGTCACGTGTGATGTCATCAGCCCCAAAGACCTGCCTCTCTGGCAAAGTGAGCCAGTCACACGGGGTTCCTGGCGCAGAGCACCCCGTCAGGAGGCCCCAGGACCGCCAAGTCTTCCTTGGAGTCCAGGCCCTGTCTTCTCCAGCATGTCACTCCGAGGACCCCAACTTGGAACCCTGCCTGGACAACCTCCTCCCGCCTGAAGCCACAGCAGCTGCAACGGCCTCCACGCCCCTCGGCATCAGGGCCCTTCTCAAGCACAGAGGACAGCCCTCCCTTCCCCCGCAACTACCCTGCTTTCCTGGAAGGAACATTTGCTCCCTGAGGTGGGGATCATTTTCACCACCTCTTCACTCACCCGGACACCACCCCATCTTAATTTTTTTCAAAGATTTATTTATTTATGCATATAAGAACTGGGGTACAGACCAGAGGTGTGAGGGTGAAAGGATTCATCAGAGACAGAGTGGGAAACAGAACAGCAGACTGACTGAAACACACTGCTGAGGGGAGCAGCAGGGAGACAGGAGAGGTTTGCTGCGCCATGTGGGTCCCCTCCCTCTCAGTAGCAGGGCTTGAACTCCTGCTGCAGTGGCTACATTTTGCTTCATAGTACACTGCTTAACCCATTGCACCACCAGGGAGGCCCCCCCATCTTAATTTTTTGTTAAAGATTTATTTATGCAGACAAGAGCTGGGATCTAGGTCAGAGATGTGGGGGTGAGAGGAATCACCAGAGACAGAGTGGGGAGCAGAACAGGCAGATGGACTGAAATACACTGCTGAGGGGGGCAGCGGGGAGACAGGAGAGGTCTGCTGCACCCTGTGGGTCAGCTCCCTGGCCGGGGATCGAACTTACGCTGCAGTGGCTGCCGAAGCTCCACAGTGCGGTGCTCAACCCCTTGCGCCACCAGGGAGGCCCCCATCCCATCTTTAATGCCTGCAGGTGCCCGCCTCCTGAGCCCACACCAGGGGACTCGGCCCCTCAGGGACGACTGTTCAGGGCCTGCTTCCGCGAGGACACGGGGGTGGCGGGACAGGCAGGACTGGGACCAGAGCTGTGCGTCGGCCTGCATGACCTGTACCCCACAGGACCCCATGAGGAAAGCAGAAGTAGTTCTCCCCAAGGGACTCTCCAGCTCCACAGCCTCTTGGACCCAAGGTCCTCCTTGTGGTCACCCACCTTTCTCATCTCCCCCGGGCTTCAGTTGGGGCGCCCTCAGCCTGTGACACCCGGGCTGTGATTCCCTGTGATGCTGCTGCCCCTGCTGTGGGCAGTGAGTGGGGGAGGGGAGGGCCCGGGTGGGGGCCGCACTGACCCTCGTCTCCCCGCAGGGCCCCTGGCCCAGGATCTGAGATACCAGCTGTGCGTGCAGAGGCGGGTGACGGTGCAGGAGGGCCAGTGCGCACTCGTGCCCTGCAAAGTTTCCTACCCCTGCATCAGCTACACGGAGTAAAGCCCGGCTTACGGCTACTGGTTCAGGGACTGGGGAAGGTTCTTCAGTACAGAGAGTCCTCCGGTGGCCACAAACCGCCCAGGTCAGCTCGTGCAGAAGGAGACCCAGGGCCGATTCCACCTGCTTGGGGACCCCCGGAACTACAACTGCACCCTGGACATCAGAGACGCGCGGAGAGGAGACACCGGGACCTACTTCTTCAGGGTGGAGACAGAGGATCATGTGCAACACAGTTACACAGACTACCAGCTCTCTGTGACCGTGACAGGTCAGGGACGGGGCAGGAGGAGCTCAAGGGGCCGGAGAGCCACGGGCAAGGCCGGGAGAGATCCATGCATCTTGGGAGGGACCTGAGATCAGGGGGAATGGACCCTGGACCGGGTGGGAGCAGGGCCGGCCTGCACAGGCTGCACAGGGGACACTCAGGTCCTCCAGGCCCAGAACGGGGCTGCGGGAGGGGCTGAGGGCCGCAGTGCGCGTGTCTGTCCTGGGTCTCCCGGCCAGTGGCCCGCGGACTGCTGCGCAGGCCTGGGAGGCGCAGGGCGGAGGTATGGCGGCCGCGGGAGGCTCGACACTGCCCATGGGGCAGCGCCAGCTCCTGGGAGGAGAGAAGGCGCAGGGTCAGCCTCGGGTCCGGAACAGGGAACGGGGGCTCGGGGCGTCTGTTCACTGTCCACTCAGCCCACTCCCGAGGACCTCGCTCACTCACCGCCCCCCTTTCTCCCTCTCAGTTTTCACCCCGGCTTGTCCCACAGCAGTCTCGCTGAACCTCTCCCCCACCCCGATGCTGGGACCATCGCCCCATTTTCCAGACATGAAGACAGGGAGAAGCCGTGCTCCCCAGAGCACACCCCTGACCTGGGGGCCTGCAGGCAAGGGGGGTGTCACGTGACCCCAAACCCACACAAGCTTATCTCCTTGTGAACCGGGGTTTGGTGACAGAAGTGGGGGCCTTGGATGGGGAGCCAATCACAGGGCAAGAACAGAGGAATCTGGACCTGGTGCTCAGGGCCTGGACCCCGTGTGGCCAGGGAGGACAGAGATGTGGGGCATTGGAACGGAGCTGCAGCACCAGCCACAACCACACAGAGCGCTCTTGTGCGTGATTCCTACACTGAATGTGGACGTGATGCCGCAGGGGTGTCGATGGACTGGGATCAAATACATTTACATTAAAATCGACCTTCTGTGTCTTTCCACTGCTTTAATGTGGCCGCTGGACAGTGCTGGCCCTGGAGGGAACTCTGGGGATTTCTGCCCCACCCGATGTGGGGAGCAGGCAGAGCCTGAGCCACCGCTGTTGGGGAGCTTCTTCCAAAGCTGGTTTGGGGCAGGCAGCTGGACGGTGGGGCGGCCGGGACCCTGAGAGGCCCAGGGCTCAGGGGCTGGAAGCCCCTCAGCCCTCACAGGAGCCCAGGCTTTGAGCACACATCAGAGGCCATCCCGACTGTCTGAAAAGGTGGAGTGGTGCTGAGTCCACCTCGAAAACACGCTACATGAGAGGGAGGACCCCAAAGTTGGCATTTTATGATTCCATTTAAATGAAATATCCAAAATAAGTAAATCCACCAGGACCGAGAGGATGGTAGGGCTGCCGGGGCCTGTGGGGGAGAGAAATGGGGAATGAGCACAGGTTTTCTTTTTGGGGTGACAAAAGTATTTTGGAACCAGATAGAGGATGCGGCTCCACAATATTATGAATGGGGTGACTGCCACTAGTCATTTATTTCTTTTTTAAAGATTTATTTATTTATGCACACAAGAGCTGGGGTACAGGCCAGAGGTGTGGAGGTGCGAGGATTCACCAGATCAGAGCGGGGAGCAGAACAGGCAGATCCACTGAGACACACTGCTGAGGGGAGCAGCGGGGAGACAGGAGAGGTCTGCTGCGCCCTGTGGGTCCCTCCCTGGCCGGGCAGTGGCTACTGATGGTTCATAGTGCTGAGACTCAACCCCTTGTGCCACAAGGGAGGGTCCCATTTCAGTTCCTTTGTGTCATTTTCATGAAGGGACCCTGAGGACGCCCTAATTTTCTCCCCATTTCTTTGTTCTCCAAACTTTTACTGCAAGCCATCCACAAAGGGAGAAGTCCAGTGCCAGAGGAACTAAACTCACACAGTAGGAGATGGGGAGGGCACAGACGTGTGTCACCTCGCAGAACTGTGCAATGCGGTTCCTGTAAGTCTGGGCACAGGAGGTTAAACAGACCATTGAAGCTCCAGGACTAGAGCTGTGACCTCTGCCCAGGAGTGAGAGAACATTCTGGAAGTAAATCATGGCGATGGCTGCACACCTTTGTGAATATACCAAAAATCGAAGCATACCCTTGAAAAGGGTGAAGGTTCTGGGACGTCAGTTCGAGTTCCGTTTTAAAGGCTCTGAGGTGGGGGTGGTTTGGTGAGCGCCAAGCTGGAATGGGGGGGGGGCTCCCCAAGGCTCTGGGGCGAGCGTTGTCCTCACTCCCAGCGGGTTCTTTCTTCCCGTGCATTGTAACCTGGGGAGCGGACTTGCACACAGCACAGCCTCAGCTGTGAGAATCTCGTGCAACAGAGGCTTTGCGGGGCCGAAGGAGAGACTCGAGCATCCGTCTGCGGTTTGCCTCTGTTAACGCAGCGAATCCCGCTGGGGAGGCTGGAGTGTGTGAGGAGGGGAGACTGAGAGCTGGAAGAATGGAAATGGCAGAGAAGATGGGAACTGTTTTGGAAACGGGCTCAGGGTGGGCTTGGGCGTGGGCACGACAGCCAGTGTTTGGTCTCCCCGCTGATGGGCCTCGGAAACGGGGTACCAGGGCCTTCTGAGGGCCGAATCCTTGGCTTTCTTCTCCCTGGTCCGTGGCTGCCGGTTTGCCCATCACTTTTGCCGCGGTGCTGGGCCGGCGGAGGGATGGCCTCTAGCCCCTAGGGGTCCTTGAGCACACGGACAGCCCGAGTCTCCCGGTCCAGCAGGGCCAGACCCGCTGCTCTAGGAAACCCCAGGGCCTTGATGGAGAAAGATGGCCCCGCCTGAGTGGGCGTGGACTCCTCCCGCCCCGCCCCATCCAGGCCCTGATTGGACGCGGTGGGCTGGCGCGTGCTCATTGGCGCGCCCGTGGGCGGGGCCTCGCCGGCGCGGGAACCACGCGAGACGTGTGGCCGTCGGGGCGTGAGGTGCGGCCCTGGGCGGAGGCCTGCGGGGGCTCGGGGAGTCGGTGGGGCTCCCTTCCCCTCAGCCAGCCCCAGTGCGCCGTCAGTCAGCCGGTGTGAGCTGGCTTATTCGTCAGCGCCTCAGGCTGGTGCGAAGCTACTTCAGCCCCGCTCGTCGTCCCGCTAGAAAGTTCCGTGTTCGGAGCTCCTGGAGCGTGAAGCCAGCCGGTGCCTCCCGGTGCCCTAGGCAGAAGTCCAGGAGGCCCGTTGTCAAGGGGGGAGGTAGCGAGCGCCCAGGGGGAGGCCTGCCGAGGACGAGCACGGCTGGAGCCAGAGCTGGGAACGCCAGCCCAGGAGGTGCACTTGGTAAAGCAGATAGTCCTTTGTGGGGGGCAGGGGAGGGAGGTTGCCTGTGGCGACAAGCCGTGGACGCGCCGCCCCTGGGGAAGGGAATGAGACGCTGGAGAATACAATAGTCTCACCTGACAGGTGAGAGAAACGCAGAAGCGGCCAGAGGGGGAACGGCCTTTTTTTTTAAGATTTATATTTTAGGGCCCTCCCCTGGTGGCGCAGTGGGTTAAGCAACGCACTATGAGGCAAACCGCAGCCACTGCAGCACGAGTTCGATCCCTGTCAGTGCCAGGGAGGGGACCCACATGGTGCAGCAGACCTCTCCTGCCTCCCCACTGCTCCCCTCAGCAGTCGATTTCAGTGGATCTGCCTGTTCTGCACCCGGCTGTCTCTGGTGAATCCTCTCCCCCTGCACTTCTGTACCCCAGTTCTTGAATTAATAAGTAAATCTTTTTTAAAAAAAAAGGTTTATTTTTTAAATTTATGCACACAAGAGCTGGGTACAGGCCGGAGGTGCAGGGGGAGAGGATTCACCAGAGACAGTCAGGAGCAGAACTGGAGGATCCACTGAAATCCTCTGCTGAGGGGACCAGTGGGGAAACAGGAGAGGTCTGCTGTGCCATGTGGGTCCCCTCCCTGGCCAGGGATCGAACTGCAGTGGCTGGGGACCGCTTGATAGAGCTGACTTTAACCCCTGCACCACCAGGGAGGCCCTGGAATGGCCTTTGCCTAAAGTTATCTGGTGACTTCAGGCAGAGCGGTGGCTGAACCACCTCAGAATTCTTGAAATTTGCTTTGAGGTGTAAATCACTATAATCTCTGGAAGAATTAGATGCTGAAAATTGCTAACTAAAATTTTTATTTCAAAAATTAACCAAAAAAAAAAAAAGGCCACCCATGTAATCTAATGAAAGAACAAGGCAAATCAACTCTCTCAGTAATTGAGCAAGTAAATGAAAAAGTTGGGTTGTGTGTAGAATACGATCAACCAAATTGCCTTAAGTGAAATTTATAGGAGATTCCATCCGAGGAGCACTTACCAAAAAGATCATATTCTGGGCCATAAAACAAATCCCAACAAATTTGAGAGAGTTGAAATGTAATGTTCTCTACCCACAGTGGAGTTAAACTAGTTTCTTTGCAAGAGGCGGGTTGGTTGCAGAGAGCTGTTCATCATCAATATTTGTGCTTGTGCAATTTTTTCAGTGACTCTTAACACTAGGCCTCCTGTTTGTTGTAGGGCGTCTCTCAGGGAGCTCACTCCTGGGTGGATTTTCTGGTGGCCCATGAGGTGTGCCTGGGGCAAGTAAGTATTCCTGATAATTGCTCTATTTCCTGAGTCACATCCATGGATGTGGGGGGACTTGGGGAGAAGGAAGGAGAAAGCAAGGAGAAATCAGTGGTGCCAATAGCAGAAAAGCAGAATTCACAAAAGTCTGCATCTCACGTTGGGTTTGTTTTTTTCTTTTAAGATTTATTTATTTATTTTTGCATACAAGAGCTGGGGTACAGGCCAGTGGTGTGGGAAGGGGGGAGTAGAGGATCCACTGAAATCCACTGCTGAGGGGAGCAGCAGGGAGACAGGAGAAGTCTACTGTGCCATGTGGGTCACCTCCCTGGCCGGGAATCAAACTCAGGCTGAGGTGGCTGTGGATGCTTCATAGTGCTGTGCCTTAACCCCTTGCACCGCCAGGGAGGCCCCACACATTGGGTAGTCTAAGCAGACAAGCCTCTCAAATATTTGCTTAATAATAAGTCACACAAAGTCTAAGGTTTCTGTGTTTGCGCTGTGGGGAAGGGCTCCTGTCTCCAGACGGTGTAGGATCTGAGAAAATAGGGCTTGCCAACTCCAGCACCTTTGTGACCAAAGCAAGAAGTTCCTGGTAAGATAACTGTCCAGAATGTCGTTTCATTTGGGCTTCGTTTTCCCGAGACATGAAGTAATTTCTGACATCTTTGGAGTCTCATAAGACCACTTTGTTTAAATTGTTCTTCCAAGGGCGGATTTGTATTAGCAGAGAACAGAACCGGCAGGCGCGCTCATGAATATTCATACAGAGCCTATATTGTAGAGAGGAACATAAATTACATTGTAAACATTCTCCGTCTTGCACAATGTCAAATCAGATGCCTTGCACCCCTTTATAACTCGGAATAATATCTTTTGATTTATAGCTGCAGGGGAGTGAACATCTTCAGTTCTTTCTAAGACTTGTTTTCTTTATTATGAGAACTTGTTGTTTTGTTGTTGTTGTTTTTTTTTAAACCAGCCTCTGGAATTTCATTAACTAGCATCATATGCCAAAAAACAGGCCCTCGGAGCTCAGTTGTGGTGCAAAAAATGGGGTAAAGGCTGGAAGGACTTTTTTTTTTTTTTAAAGATTTATTCATTTATGCATACAAGCACTGGGGCACAGACCAGAGGTGTGGGGGGCGAGAGGACTCACCACAGAGAGCAGGGAGCAGAACAGGCAGATAACAGAAGCACACTGCTGAGGGGAGCAGCGGGCACAGCAGGAGAGGTCCGCTGTGCCATGTGGGTCCCCCCCGCTGGCCGGCAGCAGGGATCGAACTCGTGCTGCAAGTGGCTGCAGTTTGCCTCATAGCGCGTTGCTTAACCCACTGCGCCACCAGGGGAGGCCCAAGGCTGGAAGGACTTTTACCGGCTGATAACTTACAGCACTTTTATCCTTGTGGGAATGAGGCAGGGTCAGAGGGGGTGCGGAAAAGCCTAAGAAACGCGGGTTCTTTGTGGTTATACATATATATTCAAAAGATTTATTTATTTATGCACACACAAGAACTGGGGTGCAGGCCAGAGGCACAGAGGTTGAAAAGATTCACAGAGACAGAGTGGGGAGCAGGATGCATGGATCTACTGAAATACGCTGCTGAGAGGAAGCAGCTGGGAGACAGGAGCGGCCTGCTGTGCCCTGCAGGTCAGCTCCCTGGCTGGGGATCAAATTTGCACTGCTGTGGCTGAGGATGCTTCATAGTGCTGCGACTTAACCCCCAAGCCACCAGGGAGGCCCCTCTTTGTAGTTATAGATGCCCAGGAAGGTGACCCTAGAGGCGGAGCTTGCAAGTTTCTTTGCAAGAGGCGGGTTGGTTGCAGGAGGGCGTGCCCAGGAGACACAGCAGGTGAGGGCCTGTGAGCTGGTGCCTTCCCCTGGGCTGGGGAAGAGCGACAGTGGCACAGGCAAGGGGCGGTGGGACAGGGCCTGTCTCGGGGAGCCTCACCGGCGGGCCAGGGAGCTGGGACGCCACCCGGGCACAGGAGTGTCCTCGTCGTGCTGCGGTCTCCTGCCTCAGTAGTCACTGTGCAGCGCGAACCGCCATCTTCCCCTGAGCCGCTGCTTCCTCGGTGCAGACGCCAGGGGTCTCAGGGTGCCCCAGCCCAGTGCCCCGGATCCAGATGTCTCCCTGCTTCCCACGATGTCCCCACGGGGAGCGCCCCAGTCGGTGGTTCCAGTGGTCTCCACCTGGCCTTGGAGGCCCTGTGGAGAGGGACGGGCCTGGGCGTGGAGACTACAGGAGAGAGAACAGTCACGGGGACCCCTCTGTCCCTGAGATGCCTGTCCCTGGAGCATCTGGTTCCATGGACCCCTGATTTACACACCTTATTTAAAATCACCTTAGGAAGATTGAGGAGACCAGGGGCCCTGGAAAGCAGCTGTTTCGTTTCTTCCCCCGCCCCTTGCTCTCACTGCTCCCCACCCCCATCCAGTCCAAATCCTGCCCCAGGAATCGGCCAGGGTCAGTGTCAGCCGCTGGAGCCACCTGGTCCCCTCCTCTCCGAGAGCTTCCCGCCAGTGGCGCTGGTCCAGGCATCAGCCGGGGCACAGGCGAGGTTCAGCGGGCACTCACTCTCCTGCAGACGACCCAAACCAGCTCTCTGCCCCAGGTGTTCCTGCGCCGCGGAGCCTGAGGCCTTGACCTGCACCCACAGACCTGCAAGGAGAGGAAGGCCCCTCTCCTGGATGGGGCCCACTGCTACCCCCAATGTGGAGGCATCCAGTTCTCCTTGCTGCTGCCTCACCCCGAAGCCCGGGCGCGGCTCAGACGTCACTGAACTTCTCACCACTCGCCAGAAGGCCCAGGGGCTGCGGGAGGCAAGAGAGGGGCCAGAGGGGCGCACAGCAGTGTCTGACTCACGGGGAGCCTGAAGCGGTCAGGACCCACCCCCCCCCCCCCCCCCCCNGCCCCCCCCCCCCCCCCCCCCCCCCCCCCCCGGCGGTCTGCTTCTTCCTGATGCCGGCTAGGCCAGGGACTCGCCGCCTGGCCGCAGTGCCGAGGGCCCAGTCCTGCAGGCCAGAAAGGCCCTGATGGCGGAGAAACTAGAACTGCCAGGGAACCGGGGCCTCCCGGACTCGGAAGCCAGCAGCACCCTGGATTACCCGCGAATCCCTGGGCCCGGCCGAGCCGCTGGGCTGCCGCACCTGCTGGCGCCACCAGGGGGCGCCCGTTACAAACATTCTGGGAGAGCTGAAGCCCAGGGGTCACCGGAGGGGAGCGCCCCGGGCTGCAAATACCGCCCCTGGTTCTTCCCCGGGAGCTGGCCTGGGCTGCGGATACCGCCGCCGGCCCAGCCCGGACACCACCGCTTGGCCACAGGCACTGCTGCCCGCCCGCAGGAGAGGACAGTAACCACGAGAAAAGGGGGTCTGGGCTGTCTCCCGAAGCGCTGGGGCTGACACCAGGGCACTGAGGTCGAAGGTCAAGGTGCAGAGTTGGGTTCCTTGGGCTCTGCTTGGCCCGTCCACCGCCGCCGTGACCTCTGTCCTCACGGGTCGTCCCTCCATGCGTGTGTCCCGATTGCCTCGTCCTGGTTTATTTTATTGATTTATTTTTTTATATTTCTTATTTTATTTTTGCATAGGGTACAGGCCAGAGGTGTGGGAGAGAGAGGATTCACAGTGATAGAGCGGGGAGCAGAGCAGTCGCATCCACTGAGACACACTGCTGAGGGGAGCAGCGGGAGACAGGAGAGGCCTGTTGCGCCAGGTGGGTCAGCTCCCTGGCCGGTGGCAGGGATGGACCTCACGCTGCAGTGGCTGCAGATGCTTCATAGTGCTGCACCTTAACCCACTGCGCCACCAGGGAGGCCCCTGTGCACCTATATTTTCATTTCTCACGCATGAGCAGACGCCCCGGGGACACTGCCGTCGAAGTGTGAAGTCGTGTTCAGCTCGTTGCGCGCACCTTCTGCGGAGCAGCTGGGCCCACCGGCCTGCCCACCAGCGGGCGTGAAGGTGCCAGCGGCCCCACCGGCACTCGTCGGCGGCGGCCATCTTACCGTGGCTGCTCGCTTGGGTTGGCGGAAATACCGCGTTGTGGTTTAAGCTTGATTTCTCTGGTGACTAATGATGTCGAATGTTTTTTCTGCTTTTCGGATGTTCTTGTTGTGATATGCTCGTCCAGGTCTTTTGCCCCTTCTTAAAACTCAGTTGTCTCTTTTTTGTTGATTTGTAAGACTTCTTCATGTACTCTGGCTACAGGTTATCGTCAGGCCTCCTGAGCCCCGTCAATGCTTTGGCGGTTTTCCTTTAGTTGTATCCTCGCTTCTCATCAGTGAAGTGGAGTTGAAATCAAGACATCCCAAAAGGCCTGAGAAAGTAATATGCAAAAAGGGTCGGAGGGCCTCCCTGGTAGTGCAGGGGTTAAAGTCAGCACTGTCAAGCTGTCCCCAGCCACTGCAGCACCAGTTCGATCCCCAGCCAGGGAGCTGACCCACAGGGCGCAGCAGACCTCTACTGTCTCCCCGCTGCCCCCCTCAGCAGTGTGTTTCAGTCCATTTGCCTATTCTGTTCCACGCTCTGTCTGGTGGATTCTCTCTCTCTCTCACACACACACCCCCACACCTCTGGCCTGTACCCCAGTGCTTGTGTGCATAAATAAATCTTTTTTTTTTTTTTAAGAGCTTGAAGGGCCTCCTGGTGGCACAGGGGGTTGAGCACCTCAGTGGGAACCATCCATGGCACAGCAGCACGAGTTCTATCCCCAGCCAGGGAGGGGACCCACATGGCACAGCAGACCTATCCTGCCTCGCCCCTTGCTCCCCTCAAATGTGTTTCAGTCAGTCTACCTGTTCTACTCCCCACTCTGTCTCTCACCACCCCAGACTCTGGCCTGTACCCCAGCTCTTGTCTGGGTAAATAAATCTTTAAAAAAAAAGTCCCAATGTGTGGTGTTGCCAGTTGCCATGGTGTAAAGACTCTTCCCTTGGCCAAATCAAGCTAATGATGGTGTAACATCTGGCTGGCAAAATTCCTGAACACGTGAGCCAGCACAAAGCAACAGCAGCACACTGACCCCTGGTTGTGTTGATGTAGGGCAGTCCCTTTTCCTCTTGGACCCGAGTCCCCTCTGTGTGTCCATGTAAGGATAGAAGGTCACTCAATGAGTTCCTCTGAACTAATTTATGAAGTACCTACTATGTGTCAGTCACCGGACTAGGCTCTGGAGATACAGCCTTGAGCAAAAACAGACAAGAAAATGCTGCCCTAGTAAAGCTTAGGTTCTGGAAGTGAGGTGTGGGGTAGGGGAGAGACTGGAAGTGAACAAGTGAAACAAGGGAAGCTCTAGTGTTAAGAAGAAACAAAACAGCTCTGGCAGTTACTGTGTCTGGAGGGGGAGCACGATGAGTAAAGATTTCTTAAAGGTGAGAGCTGGGTGATAGGGAGTCTGGGGAATGGGAAGAGCAGCAGCAGGAACAGCCAGTGCAAAGGTCCTGTGGCCACACAAGGGCATATGAAGAATACTCAGCGTCCTTTGTTTAGTTCAAGGAACAGAAAGGCCGTGGCAGCTGGAGCTCTGCGCTAACTGAGGCTGAGGCTTCAGATGTTGGGGTGTTGGTGGTGGTTGATCTGTGGTGGCATCCAGGAAACCAGGGCACTGGCTGCTGTGGGGTCAGCCAGGGAGAGGGGCCTAGGCCAGGGCGGTGGGGAGGAACATAGCAGGCCAGAGATCTGTTGTGGAGGCAGAGGCCTCCTGTGCCCGCAGACTGGCTATGAGCAGGAAGGGGAGCAGCTGTGGGTGGTGTTTTGAGGCAGAACAGCCCACATGGGTGACTTCAAAACTCCAGGCCTGGAGCAGGTTCAGGGTCACTCTGTCCTCTAGAGATGGGACGAGATAACTCCTGGGGGCTGGAGGGCCTGGCTGGTGTCCCTATTACCTGAGGACAGAAATGACTGCAGGCTGTTGGGGTGTGGTGTGGGGGACTGCGCCTCCCCCAGGATCGCTCTTTCCTCTACAACCTTGGGAAACTGGGGCTATTCCAGTTTGCAGGGGGACACTGGGGCTCTGGAAGAGAAGTGACTTATCCAAGGTCCCACAGCAAGAAAGAGAGCGTGGGGGGTGGGGGATGCATTTCTTGCTCCTAAGGCCTGGGTTACCATCTCCTCACTCCCAAGATGAACACCCCCAGACCTCCCACTCCCATCAGCCTAGGGATGAGGGTGGGGGTGGAGGGAAGAAACTTCACATCCAGTCGGTGTTATTCATGAAAGCAGATGGCCAAGCTGAACAGCATGTCCCGCGGTGGGGGTGGGGGCTGGGGGCCTGGACGCGGGGCTGGGGGAGGAGGTGCCGCGGGACTGGACCCTGGGTCTGGGGGAGGAGGAGATTCGGATCTGAAGCAGGAGGGAGGTGGCCTCCAGGAAGCGTCCCAGACCCCCGGGTTCGGGGATCGCGCGGGGACGCCCGGGGCGGGAGGGGGCAGGGGCCGGGCC
>JAGFMF010011469.1:1660951-1727443 GCA_019455555.1 Galemys pyrenaicus
TCATCTAGGTTGGGAGAAAGTGTTGGCATTTGGGGGGGCTGCAGTTAAGTGGAGCCGGACATCCAGGAAGTTGGGGGGCCGCCTGGGCACCCAGATGTGTGAAGCTCTGGCTGAACGTCTGGGGTAGGAGGCAGATTGAGAAAGGAGGGTTTGCTGTGCGGGAAGGAAAGGGTTAACAGGGGGTCAAAGGATTCCTGTCTGGAGGGGGGCTGGTCTCCTGAAGGGGGGAGCCGAAAAAAAGGAAAGTGGGGGCTGGGAGAGCCCTGGTGGTCTCTGGACTGTGCTGTGTAACAGAGAGGTGTCTCCCCAGGGGACCTGCAGGCCAGGGTGGGCCAGGAATGCTCCCCTGAGCAGGGGACGGGAGAGCCAGAAGGCAGGAGGCCCAGAGGGGTTAACTGGGGGCTTCTGGAGGACTCCCCCAGGCCCTGCCCCAGCCCTGGGTCACCGAGCCAGAGCCAAGCGGGGGACACACAGCTGGGCAGCCCCAACACTCGAGGGGGCCAGGCTCCCCGACCTCACCCGCCGCCGCTGGTCGGGCACAGCCACATGAACAAGTCACCCAGCCCAACCCCAGCCGCACCTGCAGACCCCCCCCCGCAGGCCCCGCCCACTGCTCCCCGCTCTGCTGTGCCAGCTGAGCCTCCGCATCCAGCCGTCTGGCTTGGTCTCTGCTCCCCCGCGGTGGGCGTCTGGGTCATTTCCCGAGGCGCCCAGCTCTCCTGACATTGCACTTGTCTCTCTGGGTCTCTGGCTCTGCGCGGGCCCATCTACAGCTGGGCCTGGACTGCTCCCGCGGCCTCGTGGGCTCTGCCCCAGCTCCCTCCCAGAGCCCCAGCTCCCTCCAGGCAGCCTGGGCCTCCCAGGCCTTCTCTCCCTCTCAGTCTGTCCTTACCCCCTGGTGCCACCTCTTCCCCCCACTCCCTCCTCTCTCCTCTCACTTTACCTTTTACTCTCACGATAACACCCCACTTTGCCCTTCCGTTCTGCAAGACCCTGGCACTGGCACACACATGCAGAGCTGTGAGGGGGGTCACTGCGGGACCCCAAGGCAGGAGGGGGCTGTGGGGGGCAAAGCTCAGCTTGAAAGCAGCCCCTGCCCAGTCACAGACGTGCCCACCCACAGACGCCCCATAGGTGTCCCCGAGACCTGGCTGTAGCTTGGCGTTTTCCACACTCCAGGAAAAGCAGGCAAGCAAAGAACTTGCCCCCTTGCCCCATCCCCACCCCACGCTTTGGCCAGGGGTCCACAGCAGGGACCCCTTCCGCTTCTCCCCTGCGCCACGGGCAAGGTTGCACAGGCAAGCTCCACCCGGAGGCACTTGCTCTGGGTAGAAACGAAACAAGCCCACTTCTCCCAGGCCTCTTCCCAAGGGACTGCCCCCAGCGCCTGCAGATGTTCTGACCTGCAGGGGCCTCTCCAAGGCCCCTGTGCCCGCACACACGCACGGTCCCACTGTGGCCTGTCGTGTGGCCGCCTGTCCTCATTGGCCGGACAGGAGCAGGACGGCCCGCAGCCCTCCCCTGGCCTGTCTGGGCCATGGCCTACCTGGCCACGCAGGAGCACAGAGCGGAGTCCTGGGCAGCGGATGAAGCCAGGGAGCCGGGGGATAGAGCCCTGCCCACGGGGAGCTGGCATCCGGGGGCCTGGGAGGTCAGAAAGCGAAGGCAGAACCTCTGGGCGTGCGGGCCAGCACACAGGTCACTTGGGAGGGCAGCATGAGGGACGAGAGCCCAGGCGAGCAGGCGCGCAGCAGGCAGAGTGGAGGAGACAGGAGCCCTGGGAGACCCCGGGAACAGCAGCGTTGTCTTTCCTCCAGCGCAAGGTCACCCCTTTGTCAGCAGCCCCTTCTCTTGAGGGGAAGTTCACCTGCCTGCGACCTTCATCCCCGGGCCATCAAACGGCCTGAACGGGTGACACTCGTGCGGTGTCCAGCTGGGCACCCTGGGCGTGACCATCCCACCAGCCAGGCACCCATTGCCCGGGCAAACTCTTCTCATCGCCACCCCTCATGAGAGGCATGGGATGATCGTCCCTGTTACAGGCAGGGAAACCAAGTCCCAGGGAGGCGAAGTGGCCTGTGGGGCTCAGTGGCAGGGCTCCCCTCCCTGTCTGCCCTCTTCGCCCCGATTACCCAGGCAGTGTGCGGTGGTGTTCGAGTCGATGCCGGCTGGGCAGTTGGTGCGATGGCTGACGCTGGGGTGGGTGCTGGGCACCCAGTGAAGTCGACCAGACACGCCCTGGCCCCACACCCCCACCCAGAGCACACGGAGGGAGACTCCCAAGAGAGAGTCAGCTGTGCCTTTTCTGTGTGCCAAGAGCTGAACTAATGGTTTTTCTGCTGGCACGTTCTCACAGAATCTCTCATAAAAGGCTTTAGAGCAAAGAACTGATTTGTCTCCTTTTACAAATGGGGAAACTGAGACCCAGCCCAGCACTGGGCTCCCAGCAAGTGGAACTTGGCTCCCCTGGCTCAGGCTCCTATGGGCTTTCTTAGTCTCTAGAGACCACTCATTCTCTCTGCAAACACTGCACTGCACCAGGCTCTGAGGGACACAGACAAGATTTCAATTCTCGGGGAACTCTAGTTAGGGGAGGCACCCTTGGACATTGTCCCAACAGAGCCAGAGGAAGTAGTGATTCCCTGCCTGAAACAATCATGGAGGTCTTCCTGGAGGAGGGGGCTTTTGGTTTGGGTCTTGAAGATTGAGTAGGAGTTCAGGAATTGGAAAAGCGTGTGGCAGGTATCCACTTACATTCATTTGTCAGACAGATAGTTCTCAAGGCCTCCCATAGGCCAGGCCCAGTGCTGAGATGTATTGGGGACACAGACCTGAATCAGAATGTATTCTTTTTGTTTGTTTAAAGATTTTTATTTATTTATGCATACAAGAGCTAGAGTACAGGTCAGAGGCACTGAGGGGTGAGAGGATTCACCAGAGACAGAGTGAGGAGCACAACAGGCAGATCCACTGAAATCCACTGCTGAGAGGAGTAGCGGGAGAGGCAGGAGAGGTCTGCTGCACCTTGTGGGTCCCCTCCCTGGCTGGAGATCTAACCTGTGCTGCAGTGGCTGCAGAAGACCCACAGTGCGGTGCTCAACCTTTGTGGCATGAGAGGCCCCAGAACGTGTATTCTGGTGGAGGAGACAGACAGACACAGTGGTGTCTGGGCTGTAGTGGAGGCAGTCCTGGCACTGTGAGAACAGAGGCCAAACCCGGAGGGGACAGGAGAGCTTCCCAGCACCGAGCCAGAGTTTTCCAGACCACATTCCCAGGGAGCTGGCCTCACGTGCTAGCTCGGTTTCCCTCAGATTAGGCACATCCTAAGACGTCCTGGAGCCCAGACCCAGCCCATGTTGGAGCCTGGAGGGGGTCAGACCCTGGCCCTGCCCTGGACGGGCCCCGTCAGGTGGTATAAACAGACCCAGACACAGTCCAGAGCGCTCCGATCCGAGCCAGAGAGAGGACCCGGGCCTGGTGGCTAAACCCCTTTTGCTGAAGCCCAGAGAGGGGAAGACACTTGCCCAAATCAGACAGCCGAGGGGCTGTGTCTCTGGAGTCTGGGAACTGTGAGTGGAAAAGGCAGGGCCAGCCAGACACGCCGGGGGAATGGGACCCCAGGATCCCTGCCTCCAGTTGGGGGGCTGGGCTGTGATCCTGGGGCAGCAAGGCCGAGGCAGCCAGCTCCGAGGGCCGGAAGGACCCCCTGGCTGTGCCTGGGGTATGGGTCTGCCTGCTGCAGCATTTGGGTAGGGGCGGGCCTGCCTCTGTGGGGCCACCCTCAGAGCCCTGGTTTGTGGACTTGGCTCCGGTGGGGAAGCACCTGGTTGGAGCAGGTCTCTGGGGCTTAGGGAGCACCTTGGACAGCTCCCTGGTCACCCCCAGGCTGGGGTCTCCTCCCCTAACCTTGGACAGTGACTGTCACAGGGATGGGGAGTGATTTGCCCCCCGGGAGGCACTCACAAATGTCTGGGGACTATCCTACAATGAACAGGTCGCCCCCCCCCCAAAAAAAAACAAAGACTCAGCCATCCCTCAATGCCAGGGTGTGGAGGGGCAGCCCCAGCCCAGAGTGCGCGGCCCGCAGCGTGACAGATGGCGCGTGTCGGGGCGCATCTGTGCGTGATCGGATCGTCGGTGACAGCGTGAGCACGTGCGCCCGACTGCCTGCCCCCGCGGCCCTTTGTATGGGGGCCCTGGGGGGCGTAGCAGTCTCGCCCGCCGCACCCGCTGTGGCTTCGCGCACCAAGTGCGCGGGGGTGGGGTGAGCGCGGCGCGTGCTGCCGGTGGCAGTGTGACCGAGGAAGCCAGTGTGCGTGTGCGCGCGTGTACGTGTGCGCGCCCGCGCCGCGACCCGGCTGGGCTGTCACTGTGCCGCCTTCCACGGGCGCGTGTGCGCTGCGGCCGTCCGTGCGCTCCCTTTGCAGATGGCGGGTCGTCGGCAGGGGCTTCTGCCTACCCCTCTGTGGCGACGACGGCCGGGCTCGGGCTGTGCGCAGCGTGCCGGTGCCAGCCCCTGCCCTCCGCTCGCGTCTGGGCTCGGCGCAGCCCGGGAGGGACTGGCCTGGCTCAGGCCAGGGGGAGGGGCGGGCCTGCGAGCTCCGAGCTGCTTCCTCAGCCCCTTCCTGCCGGGCGGCTGATGGAGAGCCCCGGGAGAGTCATCGGGGCAGCACGGGCAATTAATTCATTAGATTAATTAGCTCCTCGTCCCAGGGCGGCGGCCGGCCGGCAGCCCGCGCAGGGCCCTCCCTCCAAGGTCACTGCCTCCTCGCTGTCTCCGGCCTGCTGCCGTCTCCATCCGCCGCCTCGGCCGGCCCAGCCCCCACTGCTGGCCACGGTCCAGCCTGCTGGCCACGGTCCACCGAGACATGAATGGGTGGGGGCGGGGCCCTCGCCGGGGTGTGAGCGTCCCCGCGGGCAGGGCACACGGGCGTGTCTGCAGATGCGCGGGTCTGCCGGGCTTGTGCGTGGCCGGACACCGCGCCTCGGGGCGCACTGCGCGTGGCCGCGGATGTGCGTGCGCGTGCATCTCCGCACCACCTGTGTGCGCGCGCACGCGGGGTGTGGGGTGTCGGCCAGCGGCCGGCTGTGTGCTCTGGGATGCTGCTGTCTGTGCGTGCGCCTCGGCGTGCGCACGCGTGCCGACCCTGCGCCTGTGACTGCGCACGCTCACGCACATCGGTGCTCTGTGTGTGCTGTTTGTGTGCACACTGACTTTTGAGTGTGTGCCTGTATGTGTCACACGTGTGCAGAGGCAGTGTGCACACACAGGTGTGCGTGTGCACAATCCTGATGCATACGTTTCTGTGTGTGTCTGGGTGTGCAGGTGTGTGCCTTGCAGGTGTGCATCGCATGCAAGTGTACCGGCACACACACTTGCAGGCGCTGTGTCTGCACGCATGTGTTTGTGCCCGTACCGCATTCCGTGTGCACACACACGTGTGTTTGCACGCTGTGACTGGGGTTGTTTCCACGCTCCTGGAGACATGGGGGGTGTCTAGGTGGGACACTACCTGCCGTCTGTTGGGGTCAGCGTGAGCCCACAGGAAGGCAGTGTGTGTATCCAGGAACTTCAGGGCTGTGTGCTGGTTCACGGGGTGCACTGGGCACAGACCCCAGGCCCCCTGTGGCTGAGCTGCTGCGCTGCCCCCCCCCCCCAGGGCTGCTGTCCCAGAGCCTGGAGTTCAGCTCCCCGGCGGACAACTACACCGTGTGTGAAGGCGACAACGCCACCCTCAGGTACCGACCGCTGGGCAGGGAGACCTCGGCCAGGCCTGGTCCTGCGCGTCTCCCCAGGGGCGGGTCCTGACCTGCAGGCCAGCCCGGCATGGCCCCTCCCCACTGGGGGTCAGCAGGGGAGGGGCACAGGCTCTGGGGTCCGCATCTGCCGCCTGGTGCAGGGTGAGGACTGAGGGCCTGCAGCGCCTGAGGGGATGAGAGGGCACGGGGCTCAGTCAGGGCTCAGAAGCCACTCCTCCCCAGCCCGCGCCTCGTCCTGGGCCCCCCAGGCCTCATCTTGCCCCCTCTCCGGGTGTCTTCCCCCTCCATGGGTCTTTTGTCCCTCTCTCTCTAGGCCCTGCCCTCCCCTCCGCCCTGCACACCTGACCTCTCCTTCTAGACCCCCCCAGGTGCCATTCTCCCCTCCCCATCCCTGTGCACCCTCTCCCAGAGTGTCTGTACCCCTTTTCCGGGTCTCTGGGTCTCTGCAGCAGCCACGGGCTCTCACCCCTCCATGCCCTGGAGCCCGTGGCTAGCCCTCTCTGTGCCTCAGTTTACCCACCTGTAAAGTGGGCACAGCCGTGCCCCCCCCAGGGCCTGCCTCCCACGCCCAGCCCCATGCCGGGGACCCTGGGGCGATGGGGGCACCCGCCTCACCTCTCCTGGTCTCCCGCAGCTGCTTCATCGACGAGCATGTGACCCGCGTGGCCTGGCTGAACCGGTCCAACATCCTGTATGCGGGCAACGACCGCTGGACCAGCGACCCGCGCGTGCGGCTGCTGGTCAACACGCCCGAGGAGTTCTCCATCCTCATCACGCAGGTGGGGCTGGGCGACGAGGGCCTGTACACCTGCTCCTTCCAGACGCGCCACCAGCCCTACACCACTCAGGTCTACCTCATCGTCCACGGTGAGCCCTGGCGGGCGGTGGGAGGGGGGGCCGCGCTGGCTCCCGGCCCCGCCCTCACGACCTCACGGGGCGGCAGGGTGTGGGGTGGCTCTGGCTTCCCTCGCCCCACACCGCACTGGAAGAGCATAAGCGATCCCCAGCTGGGCACTGAGCTGCGGCTATGCGGCCTTACTCCGGGCCCTGGTGACAGCGGAGGGAAGCCCAGGCTGGCCGAGCGGCCGCCCCCAGGGAAGGTGCAGAGGCAGACCCAGAGTTGGTGTGGGAAAGGAACAGCATGTGCTGGGGAGGAACCGAGTTATGTGTGCAGAGGCCAGCCCCAGCGACTGGGCCGGATGTGCCCAGAATTCAGAGCAGGAGAGACGGCGCTGGGAAGGCCACAGAGAGGGGACGGCAGGGACAGAACTTGGGAGGCCACCCCCGCAAGTGGCATCAAAAGTGGCCTGGGCACAGGGAGCCAGGGGATCCCAGAGAGAGCCGTCAGGAGGCCGAGGTCCGCCCCCACCTCACACGCTGTGGGCCCCCAGCCCGCAGGGCGTCTCAGCCAGGAGTGTGGAATCTCTAGCTTTGAGGGTGGGCACCCTCATTTCACACCAGAGATGAAAAGACAGACCTGCAGCCACGCTCCAGAGCCTTGTACCCCGAACCTGCGGCTCCTGAACACGGCGGCTTCAGGAGCGGCCTGTCCTAGGCTGATTTTGGTAAAACATGAGAACAGGGGCAGATCACACCCTGCACTGCTTATTACTGTTTCCATTTTTTTTCAACAACAATAGAGGAATGAAATGAAAATAAAAGCCAAGAAAGAGAAATTCAGATCAGAAGGTAAACTGGTTAGGATGAAAGAGACAGAGACTGAGAGTGAGGAAGACAGAGACCCCCGCAGGCCCAGGAGCCAGGCCCAGAGGGAAGGGAGGACAGACACCGGGACTACCAGAGAGTTGGGGGGAGCTCCCTCTCTGAGGGAGGGGACCTGGACCCCCAGTCTGAGGGAAAGGCCAGGGCCTGAACCCCGGTCTGAGGGAGGGGCCTGGACCCGGGTTTGAGGAGGGCCCGGGGTCCATGCCCAGCCTCTCGCTGACCTCCACCCGCCTCCGCAGTCCCTGCCCGCATTGTGAACATCTCCTCACCGGTGACAGTGAACGAGGGGGGCAATGTGAACCTGCTTTGTCTGGCTGTGGGGCGGCCGGAGCCCACGGTCACCTGGAGGCAGCTCCGAGGTGAGGCCCCCACCCCTCCTGGAAAGCCGTCTGTCCCCCCTCTGAAAGCTGGGCCCGAGTCCCCACATAGGTAGAGTTCCCTAGGTAGAGTCCTAGATCCCTCCTATCTCCATCCCTCATCCCCCCAACTTTTGTGATGGCTTGATGTCCCCTCCACCTTGACCCCATGTCTCCCTGGCAGACCCCCGAGTCTCAGACCTGGGCCATTTCCACAAGTCTCCCACTGGGCCCCAGTTTACTGGCTCCTCCCCAACATAACTAACACCCCAGTCTTGTCCCTGAAAGTGCTCAGGCGCAGCGCTTCTGCCGCCTTCCCTCCCTCCTGCTCAGCCTCTCCTGGGAACTTGCCAGAATGCACATTCTGGGCGCCCCCCAGCAGTAGGATCCCCCATATGTTTTAAGAGCCCTTCAGGTGCACTCAGCTGTTCCCCAACAATGCCAAGTGCCGATGCACCACTTCCACAGGGTCTCCCTGCCCCAGCCCCCGAGATCCTCATTCACTGGGTCTGTGGAGACCAGTGCTGGCCACCAGTAGGTCCCTGGGACCCCGAACCCCTTGACTAGACCTCGGACCCCTGGACCATCTCCCACTGGGCCTGGGGCTGGCTGCCCTAAGCCTGGCCCTGATTCCCAGGACCCCAGAACTCTGGACCCTCCCCACTGGGTCTGTACTTCCTGAACCCCAAGATCCTGGGACCCTTCTCTGGGCCCTCTGCGTCCCATGATCAGTCACAGCTCCCAGACCCCTGGCTCCAGCAGCTCCAGATTCTAGGGTTCCCTCGATGGGCTCTAGTTCCCACGCCCGAGCCTCCCCCCGCCCGGCGGGGGACTCCCTGCGGCAAGCCGTCCCGCTCCCGGGCGCCAGCCCTGCGGTGCCCGCCGCGCTGATGTGTGTCCGTGTTGTGCCGTGTTGTCCCGTGTTAAGTGTTTGTGTCCGGCCCCGCCCCCGCCCCGCCCCGCCCCCACAGACGGCTTCACCTCGGAGGGCGAGATCCTTGAGATCTCCGACATCCAGCGGGGCCAGGCGGGGGAGTACGAGTGCGTGACTCACAACGGGGTGAACTCGGCGCCCGACAGCCGCCGCGTGCTGGTCACCGTCAACTGTGAGCCCCTCGCTGCGCGGGCCGACGGGGCGAGGCCCCGGGGCGGGGTCCGAGGGAGGGGGCGGGCGGGGCCCCGGGGCTGGGGACCGGGCCCGGACGACCGCCGCCTCCCGCCCCGCCCCAGATCCGCCGACCATCACCGACGTGACCAGCGCCCGCACGGCCCTGGGCCGGGCCGCCCTCCTGCGCTGCGAGGCCATGGCGGTGCCCCCCGCGGACTTCCAGTGGTACAAGGACGACCGACTGTGAGGACGCCGCGGGCAGGGGCAGGGGGCGGGGAGGAGGGCTGTGGGGGGCCAGCTTTGAGGCTGTGAGGTCCGCGGGTTTCCAGTGCATCTGCGGTCTGAGTCGTGCCGAGGGTCTGGCGGGAAAGATTTAGGGGCTCGTCGTGTCTGGGAGTCCCCAGAGGTCTGGGCGCACAGCGGAGAGTCCAGTGCCCCTCGGGGCCGGGGTGCCGGGAGTGGGGCATCGGTGGGAGTGGGCCGCGAATCCTGGGGACCCGGGAGTCACTGGAGTGGGGGTCAGAATGCGGGGTCCTGGGGCAGCGGGGTCCTGAGAGTCGGGTTGGGGAGGCTGGACGCTGCGCCCCGAGAAGGGCTCCGGCGGGGGTCCTGCCGCGGGGTCCCTGACCCGAGTCGCCGGCAGGCTGAGCGGCGGCACCTCGGAGGGGCTGAAGGTGCAGACGGAGCGCACCCGCTCGATGCTTCTCTTCGCCAACGTGAGCGCCCGGCACTACGGCAACTACACGTGTCGCGCCGCCAACCGGCTCGGAGCTTCCAGCGCCTCCATGCGGCTCTTGCGTGCGTCCCGGGGCCGCGGCGGGGCGGGGCGGGCGGGGCCTGTGGTGGGCGGGGCCAGGGAGGCGCAGCCGGGACCACCCACAGACTGACTCAGTCTAGCTTGGAGACGCTGCGACCCTAGCGAAGCTCCTGAGCCGAAGTCGGTCCCTTCGACCCTCAGATCCTAAGAGCGCCCAGCAGGGCCGGGCGCGGGGGACAAATCAGGGCACCGTGAGGCAAGGGCCAGCTCTCATCACCAAGCAGCAGCGCAGACGACAGGAATAAGCAGGCGGTCATTTGGGATATCGATAAAGGCTGGGGACAGTGATAATCACGGGGAGGAGGGGCTAGCACTAGAGCTCATTAGGGACAGCCCCCGGAGGCCGTCACATCTGCACTGAGACCTGAGTGGTAAAAGCAGCCGGCCCAGCCGAGAGCTGGCCCGGCGTGGGCACTGGGGGAGGGGGCAGCAAGGAGGCCGGCAGGACTGGAGCAGAGTGAAGCCTGAGGTTACAGGCCAGCCAGAGGCTCACCCGCCTGGTGAGACTGGATCTTTTTAATTTTTTTTTAAAGATTCATTTATTTATGCACACAAGAACTGAGGTGCAGGCCAGAGGTGTGGGGGATGAGAGGAGTCACCAGAGACAGAACAGGGAGTAGAACAGGTTAACTGCTGAGGGGAACAGCGGGGAGACAGGAGAGGTCTGCTGGGCCATGTGGGTCCCCTCCCTGGCTGGGGGTCGAACTCGCACTGCTGCAATGGCTGCTGATGCTTCATAGTCCGGCGCTTAACCCCTTGCGCCACCAGAGAGGCTGAGACTGCATCTTATGCTACTGCGGGTGAGGCCACTGAGGCTGATTGCAGGGGCGCCAGGTCGATGTTTAAGGGGGTTCCCTTCTCTCTTGGAGGGCAGGGCTGCGGAGGGACCGAGGCAGGGAGGCCGCCGAGGGGCCTTTTCCCAGGGAAAGGAAGCCTCTGTATCCAGGGCACATTTGGGAGCTGGAAGAAAGAGGGCCCAGAGAAGCAACTGCAGGGCTGGGGGCTGAGCCACGGAGGGGTGGGCCGAGGCGGGGAAGTCTTGCAAAGGGGAGACGGGAGGCAGGGCGCAGAGGCCAGTGCGGATGTTCCGTGGGAAGACCGAGCCGGAGAGCCCCAGGCGGAGACACTGAGAAGGGGTCTACAAGGAGCCTCTGGGGGGCACACCGAGGGCCCCTTCTGTGTTCTCCCCCGTGACCCTCTATCTCTCCCCAGGCCCAGGATCCCTGGAGAACTCGGCGCCCAGGCCCCCGGGGCCGCTGACCCTCCTCTCCGCCCTGGGGTGGCTGTGGTGGCGAGTGTAGGAGAGCCCAGTGCTGCTGACCCCCGCGGGGGCCGGAGCCGAGAGCGGGCGGAGCGGGGAGCAAGCGCCGTGGGTCTCCAGCGGACGGAAGAGCTCTTGGCCATCCACGAGGAAGAGGGAAGAGGAGGAGGAGGAGGAGCGCGAAAGATCTTTACAGAACCCATCACTGTGAGGGATAACGCAAAATTATGCATCTTCTACAGCCATTCTCACCGCCGTTCACGTTTCCGATTGTGACCCGCCCCGGCCGCCCCACACCCCTCTCTTAGCTCAGGCTGTCAACCGGGTCTCGCGTGTGTCGTGGGTGTGTGCGCGTGAAGCTGCACACGTGTGTGTGCGTGTGGGGAGGGGTGGTGGATGGGCAGGGGGGCTCAACAATCTTCCCTCCCCCAGCACCCCACCCCACTCCCAGCCTGTCACCCCGGCTGGAGGTAGGTATGGGGGCTCCAGGCTCCCCGCTTGCCCAGCACACGCACGCACACCAGCCCCCACCCCGGAAAGGGCATCTCCTGGGCGGGCGGGACGAGGAGGGGTTTCGCACCCATCGGCGCGCTGGGTGGGTGGGGGCACCCATCCGGGCTCTGGACGTCCCTGCTGCCAGCCACAGCTGCCTGCAGCCAGAGGCCCACCGCTGGCTCAGGAGCCCAAGACCTCCCCCTTCCCTGACGCCCCCACCCCCTGGACTTTCTGGCCCCTCCCGGGCCAAACGGTGCTTCCATTCGACTGTCAGGCTGGTGCCTCGAGCCACCTGTCTGCCTCAGTGCTTTGCCCTGCCCCATCAGCCCTCCCGTGCCACCGCGGCGCCCTCGGCCAGCACCGGCCGGGCTTGCTGGTCTACCCTCCCCTCTTCCCGCCCACTGCACCTCCCAAAGGCCGACCCGCGGGCCCTCACACACTCAGATAGACACGCACACACGCACGCACACCAGCGACTGTGACCAGCAATAGCCCCCGTCTCAGCTGCCCTGTAGCCAGTGACCAGCTGTAGCTCCCCCGGAGGTGGCAACTGTGGTTAAAAGGGGCTCCGAGAGGCTGCACCCCCAGCTCTGACGATGGTAGGAACAGCCCACCCGGCGCGGCACATCGCGCAGAGTGGGGAGAGGCGTCATCGCAGACACCAGCCCGACCCGATGCCGAGTGGCCCACTCAGACCAGACCGCCCAGGGCTGGGGAGGCGGGGCGGGGGCCGGGGCAGTGACTGTACCTCAGACGGGGGCGTGGGCCCCATCCCACATTGTCTTCCATTCCCAGGGCCCAGCGGATGGGGAGGGGAGGGGATGGGATGCAAGGGAGGGGGGCGGGGGGGCCCTGGGGGCCGTGTGTTCCGATTCATAGGGAGTGTTGAGACCACCACACCAATAAACGCCTTTTTCCAAAGTCTCCGCCTCCGGTGCCAACGTCACTGGGGTTTCCGGTGCCAACGTCACTGGGGTTTCCGGTGCCAACGTCACTGGGGTTTGGGTGAGTGGAGGGCAAAGCACCAAGGCCACTCAGTGATGCCTTTCAGCATCCTTCCTGCCCCTCCTTTCTCTTTGGTAGGTTTGGAATTCAGCCGGTAGAGAAGTGTCCAGAGACTGGTTTAAGCTACTCGGCATGGCCTATCCACCGTGCCTGAGGGGGCACGTGACCCAGTCAGGTGACTGAGAGCAGGAATATGGGGGTGTCGGGGTTCCCGAGGACAGATGCCCCACTGCTGGGTAATGTGGTCCAACCCCACAAAGCCTACATGTACAGTGATGCTTTTTTAAAAAGATTTATTTATGCATTTATTAAGAATGGGGTACAGGCCAGAGGTGTGGGGGCGGGTGAGAGGATCCATCAGACACAGAGCGGGGAGCAGAACAGGTGGATCTACTGAAATACACTGCTGAGGGGAGCAGTGGAGAGACAGGAGAGGTCTGCTGCTCCATGTGGGTCTTCTCCCCGGCCGGGGATCGAACTCCTGCTGCAGTGGCTGCAGATGCTTTCACAGTGTGGTGCTTAACCCCTCCCAGCTTCAGTGACACTTCTTCATCACACCAGCCCATCGAGTGGGAGGGAGAACAGTGATGGGGACGAAGCTGCGCAGACGTGGAGTGCAGAGTGGGTGTTCTGGAGAAACTGTGTCATAAAGACAGCATCTGAGCAGCTGGATCAAAACTAACCTGATACCGGGGCCTCCCTGGTGGCGCAGTGGGTTAAGTAATGCACTATGAAGCAAACCGCAGCCACTGCAGCACGAGTTCGATCCCTGCCTCTGGCCAGGGAGGGGACCCATATAGTGCAGCAGACCTCTCCTGACTCGCCCACTGCTCCCCTTAGCAGTGTGTTTCAGTTGATCTGCCTGATCTGCTCCACACTCTGTCTCTGGTGAATCCTCTCGCCTCCCTGAACTCTGGCTTGTACCCCAGCTCTGGTATGTATAAATAAATAAATCTAAAAAAAAATCTTTAAAAAAAATAACTAATCTGATACCCACTTTCAGCAGCACAAAGTCCCCTGTATGTTTAAGACAAACTGCAGTCGATTTTCTGTGTCTAGTGATCAGGGGAAACGGAAACCTTAAATGATGCAGAAGAGAGAAAAGGTGTCCATGTAACCCAGACCCCAGCCTCATCTCTTAAAAATGAGCCACCCAATCTTTAACCACAACGCCTCACATCCTTTCCTGCCCTGAGACAGATACGGTCGCCTGTGCTAGAGACCTTTTCTCCTCCTTTCTTCTTTGCTGTCCATCTGAAACCACACATTCATATTGCTTGCTACCGTTTATTTTACTTGCAGCCAAAAGAATCTTCATTGACACAATAAATTTCCATTGAGAAGCTCAGCTGAAAAAAACACCCTTCCAGTTACTAGGCTGTTGTTAGTTTCCCAGCCTCCCTTGCAGTGACGTGGCCAGTTTTTGGTCAATGAGACTTAAGGAAAGTTTGCTGGTGAGTTTCCAAGCTTCTCCACTCATACTGTGGGTCACAGGGTGAAGAGGGCATGGAAAACCCTTTTCCCCCTTGTCTTCAGGTAGGGTGGCATGAAGATGTGCTGTCTGGAACAATAGCAGCCACTTTGTGACAAGAGGCAGCACGCCAACCCACTGTGGCTGGCAGAACAGGATGCACAGGGCCAGGTCCCTGCTGGGGTCACCGAGTTGCTGAGTCAGTCTGAAGCCACCGCTTCCATGGTGCTCGCTACCATTTATTTTGTTACTTGCATCCAAAAGAACCTTCACTGATTTGTTAAATTTCCAATGAGAATCCCAGCTGAGAAAGCAAGACGGCATATGAGGGAGAGCTGCGGCAAGCCCAGTCCTTTGTGGGCACCAAAACATCTGACCGTCAAAGAATATGTATAATTGCCTTCTGTGTGCCAGCCCCATGGTCAAGGCCGCGATCTCTGCCATGTGCTGTTCTCAGCTTAGGGTGCGAATCAGGGATGAGACAGTCGGTATGCGTTTGTGTGCAAGGAGATTAGCACCTCCAGGGCCAAGCCAAGTCTGAGGCAGGTGTTAGGACCATTCTTCCAAGAACGTTCCCCTTACACTCAAGGAATGAAGGACATGGGAAGAGAGTAGGGTTCCCGGCAGAGTAAATGCTAAGGGCCTGGGGGTCATTAGGTCAGGCAGAGGGAAGGCCTGTGCGACCAGAGGAAGCAGGGACAAAGTCCCGGACCGGCAAGTGAGCGAGGTGGAAGAGGCCAAACCACAGCCTGTGGAGGCCGGGAGGAGGACAGCATCTGAGGGGCAGTGGGCTTAAACAGGAGGGCTGAAAGAGAAGCGGGAAGGGATCTGATCCTTTTGAAATGAAGACTCTGGGTGCTGGATGGGGCTTGGCCCGCAGGAGGCAACGGGGGAGGAAGGTCTGTTCAGAACCGGGGTGGAGGGGCCCTGTCCAGCTCAAGTGCTGCTGGTGGGTGGCAGGAGCAGCCTCTCAGCTTGGACGTCCAGTGAGATCTGCAGGAGTCTCTCCGGCCCAGGCGCCCAGCCTCTTACTTGCACAAATACAGGTGGAGTCTTTGGAGCTGAGAGAGGCAGAGGGGGGTCGCGACTTCGGTGACCAACAGGCCGCCACAGAAGGACTGGAGCGCCTTCCCACGGCTGGGCGAAGCGGTAAGTGCCGCCCAAGAGTTCCAGGCCCAGCAGCCCGCGGGCTCCACTCACACCTGCGTGGCTGACCGGACGGTCTTCAGGCCCCCGCCCGGAGAGACGACTGGTCTGGGGGGGTCGGTGGCCTGGAAGAGAGGAGGGGCGGGGACAGCAGCTGGAGCTGCCTCGGATGCCACTCGCCTCACCCTGGCTCCCCCTTCTCCACCTCAAGGGAAAAAGTCTGAGGGTGGAGAGGGCAGTACAAGCCAGGTGCAACGGGGCGGCAATTCCCGCCCAGTTTGGGGAGAAAATATAAGTGTCGCCCATTGGTTTGGAAAGGAATAAGGAGATCCCGCCCGAATAGGTCAAACTCTAGTTAAAATGCCCTGCCTGGGCGGGGGGGAGTGGACAGGTCACTCTTCAAGCAGAATAGTTCGGTGGGAAGTTCTGTCGAACTTTTATGCACTAACGGAAAAAACGCCCCGACTCTGCGAATAACCAGTGAAGCTGAGGGAAGAGAACTCATAGCATCGCAGGTCCCCCCTGCACAAGGCCAAGTCCCCTCGGCGCCCCACCCCTCCGGGGCTTTGGGGCACCCAGACTCACTTGGTGGGCCTTGGTGGGGCTGGGGCCCTCCAGAGGGGCTTTGGGGGGCAGAGGGAGCAGGGTGTGCACTGGGATTACACTCTGCACCTTCTCCGGCGGGAGAACCCCCAAGGTGGGCGGACGCTGCTTCTTGAGACGCTCGCCTGGGGATGCGGGAGGAGGAAGAGAGACGAGCACTTGTTGGCCGGTCCAAGAGGCCAGCCCAGCCAATGGCAAGGCGAGTTGTTCCGAGGGGTGGGGCCCTGCTCTGATTGGCTGAGATGGTGTTAGAAAGTGGGCGGGCGCGCCTTTGACCGTGCTGGTTGGTCCAGCCGAGTTCCAGTGGCGTGTTTTAGGGGTCTTCCAAGATGGCCCCCGCGCTCACCTCGACCGCGGCACAGGCAGCAGATGCACAGGAGGAGAAGGGCTGTCAGGAGCGCCAGGCCCAGCAGGGAGCCCAAGACGATGCCCGCGATGGCCCCGGGGCCCAGGGAGGGGCCTGGAGAGGACAGAAAGTGGGTGAGGGAGCGGGAGCCGGGGCTGGACCCAAGTTTCTCAGGCCCCCTGCCCCAACCCTCCCGGAGCGGAGGACTCTCAGTCCTGCACATCTGCCGAGTGGCCGTGGCGTGCCTGGCGTTCCCAGGGGCCGTGAAGACCCGTGGGCGGGCAGAACGGCACGGCCCTACCCACTAGAGTTCACTGGAGTCACTGGAAGAGGGAGATCAGAAGGGAGTGTGCAAAAAATCATGTACGATGCTACGAAGATAAACAGAACTGCGGAAGGCCACTGTGAGCGAGGGCATGGCATGGGGAGAGGGGCAATATGAAGGACACAGGGGCCGAGCCTTAGCGGCTTGTGGGAATTCAGACGGGCTTTAAGACGGGCAGCAGTGACCCCAGCCGAGTGGCCTGACTTTGGCTTCCACCTGGAGGGTGGATTAGAGGAGGGTGGAGGGGTGTAAAAAGATCAGATAAATGGCTCTTGTGGTCCAGGCACGGGAGGATGGTGGCTGGTGACCAAGGTGTGGAGAAGAGAGGGAAGCAGTGGGGAAGGAAAATGGATGAGACCTGCTAGTGTTTGGGATGTGGGGGTGACTTGACATGAGGGTGGGGCCATTTGCCCCATTGGGGAAGAATAGAGTGAGTGGGGGTGCAGTTGGGGGGCATCAAGCGGTCCCTTTTGGACGTGTGAAGCACAAGATCCAGAGGGAAGGTGGCAGGTCAGCAGGTGGCTGACGGAGTATTGTGTGAGTGCTGACGATTCTCAAGCAAGAGGGGGACCAAGGTCACGGTCGGGAGACATTTCCTGGTACTTTGTAATGTCACCCTCAGGAAACTGACACAGGAGAAGCTGGACCCAACAAGACAGACTGAAGGAGGCAGCCCAGAGCAGGCGCCCCCCACCTTGACTCACCAGCCGGGTAGGTGCGACTTTGTGATGGGGTTCCAGGCCATCGCCCCAAGGTGGGGACGATCCGCAAGACCCAGGTCCCTGGGTTCCGAGGAGGAAGGGGCACCACGGCTGACCGTTCCTGAGGCCCCAGGAAGAGCAGGGAGACCCAGTGTTTGGAGGTGCTCGTTTTGCTCAGGTCTGGCCCCTCTCGCCGAGCCTGGATCTCAAAGCTGCTGATCAGGGCCCCGCGCTCCACGTCCCAAGTCAGCACTGCCGTGTCCCGGGCTCTCTGCAGCCTCCACGAGGAGATGGAGGGTCCTGGGGGTGAGGGGGTGTCAAGGAAGGGGGATAGATTCATGGCTCCTAGAGGAGTAAGGAAAGGGGGCTGTGGGCCCGACTGACTAGGTCTCGGGGGACTTCTGGATCCAGGAGACAAAGGGCCTGGGACTTGGACTTTTAGTCTGAGCGGGAGGCTGGAGGCCTGGATTCCTGGGCCTGAGGGAGGGGGATCTGGGCTCCCAGGCTGCTCATTTGGGGGTAGACCACTGGAGGGCCTGGGCTCCTGGATCAGGGAAGGACGGGGCTCACCAATGAGGGTGATATGGTCGCCACCAGCACCCAGCGCCCCACTGCACAACACTGAGTAATTTCCGAGGTCCCAATCCAGAGAGAAGTTGCCAATGAGGAGCCTCCGCCCATCTGGGCTGGGCCGCAGGCGACCCCCACCTCCTGGAGCCAGGGGCCGCCTTTCACGCGCCCAGGATGCTCTGGAGGGTGGGGGGCAGCCGGAGGCCTCCAGGGCCACCTCGGCCTCCCCTGACCTTGTCTCCTTCACCACCGGAAGCAGCAGCACCTCCCGGGGGGCTTCTGTAGGTGGAAGAGACAGGGAGAGAGAGTCAGGCCCTTGCCCGGGGTTGGTGAGGAAGCCCTCCCCCTGGTAAAGCAAACAGCGGCAGAAGGCAGGGAGTCGCCTCTCATCGTCTGACCCCTTAACAGGGACCTGAGCAGGTGGGACAGGTGAGGTCCGCGCTGGGGACTTACTCTCAACCACGGGCTTTTCTGAACACATGGGCAGACGCCAGCCCTCTTCTTGGAAAGAATTTCTGTTCTGCCTCTGCTTGAGTCGTGTATTCTGTAGCCCCCCCCTTTCCTGGAGTTAGGGACACCCCCTTTTCGGGTCCTATATAGAAGAGCTAAGAAACCCCTCCAGCAAAAAGCCCCACCGCTCTCACCCACCGGGGGTGACGGTGCAGCTGCGGGTGGTCATCAGGTGGCGGGCGAGGCACGTGACCGGGGTGCCGCTGAGCCGGGGGTGGGCGGGGACAGCTGCCAGGAGCACGGAAGGCACCGGCCCTGCGCGGATGCCTTCGGGGAGACCCTGGAACTGCAGGGAGGCGGCGGGAACCCCACCCGGCCAGGAACAGCGGAAGCGCAGGCTGCGGTCAGCGGGCCCTCCTTCGACTGAGCACTGTGGGGACCCCGGGGGCAGATCTGCAGAGGGAGAGATGCAGGAGTCAGTCTCCGCTTTCTCCTCTAGCCTCTCTGCGCGGGTTCACACGCCATCCCTGTCACCTGGCCCCGCCCACGAGGGACCACGCCCCTTTGACGTGCCCCGCCTCCTGGCGCTTTCAGTCCTCCTCTGGCCCCGCCCCGAGGTGGCCCCGCCTCCTTGGGGCTGTCCCCAGTCCCCGTCGGCCCGCCCCTCCGCGGGGACCCCGCCCCTCGCGCCCACCTGCCACGGTGAGGTTGAGCAGCGAGCGCTGGCGGCGGCCGGTGCGCGGGTTCGCGGCGAGGCAGGCGTAGGCGCCGGCGTGGCCCGGCCGCACCGCGGGCAGCAGGAGGCGCGGGCCGGCGGGCACCGCGGCCTCGGCCGGGTCGGCCAGGCTCCAGGCGATGTCGGCGGGCGGCCGCGAGGCGGCGGCGCAGCGCAGGGTCACGTTGCTGCCCGCGGTGACATAGAGGGCGGCGGCGGCGTCGCGGTCCGAGGACACCGTGATGACCGGCCGGTCCGGGCCGTCTGCGGGGAGGAGGGGTCAGCCCGCAAGGGTCGGCGGCCACGTCGCCTCCAGGGCCCCGGAGCGGGACCCCAGCCCTCGCCCGGGGCCTGAGAACCTGCGCCCCGCGCCCGCCGCGCCCCCTCCCCGCTCACAGAAGACGCTGACTTCGGCCGCGGCCTCGGTGTGGCCGAAGGGGCTCCGGACGCGGCACGTGTACCGGGCGTGGTCGCCGCGCACCGGGCGCGCGATTAGCAGCTGGTCGCCCTCCGCGCGGATCCGGGGCGGCTCCGTCCCCTCCGGGTCCGCGGCCACCAAGGTGCGACCGTCCCGGCTCCAGCTCAGCTCCCCGCGGCCCGGCCCCCAGCCCAGGCAGCGAAGTCGGAGCTCAGGCGCCCCCTCCTCTGTCTCTGGGGCCGGAGGCTGCACAGACAGCTTGGGCAGGGGCTCTGGGAGAGGGGGAGCCCACTCAGGACCCGGCCTCCGCCTCCGCCTGCCCCGCCCCTAGGTCAGATCTCCCAGTTCCCCAGCCCCGAGCCTGCTTGTGCCCAGCTCTGCCTTGGCCCCCACCCCTCCTCCTCCCTGCCCCCATCCCAGATGTCTTCCCCTGCCCAGCATCCCCTTTCTCTGGCGAGGGAACATCTTCACACAGCAGTGACCGCCCCAGGTTCTGGCCGCCCCCCGCCTCCCCGCGCCCCGACCCGAGGGCCCACTTACCATACACACGCACCGTGAACTCCCGCACCTCCCGGGAGACCCCCGCCCTGATGACCTCGGCCGTGTAGACCCCCGCATCGTGTAGCTGGGCAGAAGCGAGCTCCAGACCCCCACGGACTTGGTCAAATCGTAGGCGGTCTTGATGAGCGGGGTCCAAGCTGATCAGGGGGGCCCCTGGCCCCAAGCCCCCAGCTGCCAGCACCTTGGAGCCCCGGCGCCAGACCACCAGAGGGGCAGGGGGGCCAGGGCTGGGGACTGGAGCCATGGGGAGCTGGATGGTGGCCCCCACCAGCACGGCCAAAGGCCCCCCCACCTGCTGGGGGAAGCTTGCCCCTGGGTGGGCTTCCCCAGGACCCTTGGCTCCAGGGTCCTGCGCCGGGGATTCAAATTCCAGGTCCTGGGAGAAGTGCGAGCCCAGGTTCTCCGCTGAGACTGTGGGGTCCCGGACTTGGGAGGAGATGCCAGGGGCCGGGGTCTTGGCGGAGAAGGGGTGCTCGGCGCCTTTGGCAGGGACTTGAGAGTCCGCGAGATCCGCAAATATTTTGGAACCAGGCCTTTCAGAGAAGCTGGGGTCCAGGCTGAGTGTCTGACCCTCAGCAGAACCGTTCAGCCAGACTGACCCCAGCGTGTTGTCCGCATGCAGGGCTGCAGGAGGCCATGGGGAACGAGGGGCTTCTGAGTCTGGAGGCTGACCCCAGAATCCCCAGCTGGGGGGCTCAAGGGAGGGAGCCTTCCACCCCAGACCTTGGGCAAAGCTCTCTGAGTCCACGGAGACATTGCTTTGCTGAACTCCAAGAGAGGCCCTGAGGGCTGTCACCCCAGCTCCCGAGGCTGCAGAAGAGAGGAGGGGGGCATTGCGGGGGCTTCAGAGCAGGGGCGGTGGGAGGGGGCTGGGCAGGGCACTCACCTAGGAGCAGGAAGAGCGGCAGGACCCGTGAGGTGTCCATGGTGCTGGCCGCACCCCGGACACTGCGAGAGCGAGACCCAGGACCTGCACCCTTCTCTCCGGGTCTGACGAGTCCGACAGGACTGGTAGCTTCTTGGGCGGGGAGGGAGCTAGACCCAGTGGGAGGTGCCAGGATCCCCCACCTCGATCTAGTGGCTGAGCAGCTGACCTCACCCCACTTGTCTTCATCAGCTGGTCCCATCTGCGGGGAGGTCCAGCCTGATCCCTGCACACCCCATGCTCAGGGGGAAGATGATGGGAAGTGAGTCCTGGCTGGGAATGAGGAAGCAACCTGCAGGGGGCAAATCCAGGAAGGCTTCCTGGAGAAGGGTGCCGTGACCTCTCAGAGAGCCCCACCTCTGGTGCTCTTGGTCTCAGCTCAGGCTTTCTCCTCTGCAGCCTCCCGGTCTGGGGTCCACCCTACCCAGCCTGTGGCCTCAACTCACCAAGTCTGACCCTGCCCCTCTGCTCCAAATCCACCCAGGGTTCCCTGTTATCCTCGGGACCAAGTCTGGAGTGACCACCCCCACCCAGTCACTCTCCCCTGACACCCAGAGCCGCATCTCCTCAGCCCCCAGGCCCTCCACACCCTGCTTCCCACTAACCAGGGTGTCCTCCCCCTAACCTGACCTGCCTCCTAGATTCTCCAGCTCCTGAGCGGGGCCGGAGATGTGGGAGGCCCCCCCAGCTGTCAATCACCAAGTCTAGCCCCTCTTCCCCGACCCCGAAGTCCTGTGCACTGTCCCCCCCTTCTCCAACCACTGACCAGACCCTGGCACAGGTCCATCCTCTCCCCACCTTGCCTGGCTGACCTCCGCTCTCCAGCTTCCACCTTCCCGGGATCCCCAGGGTGCCTCTGAGTTTCTCTACCCTGGGTTTCCCTGTGCCTCCCCTGGCTCCCCAGAGCCCTAAGAGACACCCAAGCTCCTCAGTGTCCAGGCCCTGCATGAGTCAGGCCCCCCACTCCCTCCCTCCAGGCCCTCCCACCCCAACCCCAGAGCTTACTCTTGGAACACCCTGACATTCTGATGCACCCTGTCCCCTCCCAGCCTTTGCAGTTTCCCTGCCTGGAATGCACTGGCTCCTCCCCGCCCACTCCAACCTGGCTCCCGCACTTCAGGCCTCACCTCATTAAGAACCAAAATAATAATTACCACTTATCATGCATCTGGAACCGTGCAAAATGCTTCCCGGGCACTGCCGGCTGAGCCCTGCCTGATGCCCTGGGAGCCGGGTGGTGTTCTCATTTTACAGGCCAGGGGATTGCGGCGGCTCAGAGAAGTCAAGGGAACAGCCAGAGGTTGCACAGCCAGAGGGAGGAGGTGGCTTCAGTCTTCAGGCTGCTCATTCCTTCAGAAAGCTTCTCCCACACCACCCCATGCTGGCCTTCAGGCCCCTGCTGGGCTCCCAGTCTGCCCAGTTTACCCAGGCACCGTTCTCACCATACCGGTGATGATGACAATGCAAGCAAGCATTTTCCCATGTCAGGTGTCGTTCTGGGGTTGCTACATTGACTAACCCCTCGCATGGGATCTGTATTGTGGCTTCAAGATGGCTGCAAATGCAGCCCTCTTCCCATTAAGGAGTAGGGTCTGTGTCTCCACCCCCTGCATCTGGGAAGACTTGTGACATTAGACCAGGGGAGTATTATGGAGGAGACCCTGTCCAGCTTCTGCATCTAGGCCTCGGGGGAGTGGCACATTCTCCGTCCTGTATCAGAATCGCCTTGGGAGCCAGTCGCCATGTTGTGAGGAAGTTCAAGCAGCCCCGTGGTGAGAAATCACTCCCCCACCCGAGGCTGGTTCATCGCATACAGACGCCGCCTTACAGTGGCCTTGGCCCACATCTCCCGTCAACATATAAGCTCCTCAGGGGAGGTCCTGGATGTGACTCACCTGGGTCCCTGGAGTTGCCCAGCACAGGGCCTGGCACACAGGAGGCTTAAGCAAATGTTTGTTCAATGAATCAAAGGGTCTCCAGGGAATGAGTTAATAGAGATAGGTGTCAGGAGAGTCATAGTTTTATTGCTGGGTTTCAGGGAAGGGGCTCAAATCCGCCCAATCTCCTTCAGCTTGGCCACCAGGTCCTCTGTGGTCTCCACCTTGACTCCGGCCGTGCGCTGGGGTGGGTCCTCCACGCTGACCACGGAGAGCTTGGAGGTCAGGTCCACGCCCAGGTCCGCAGCCTTGACCACCTCGATCTTCTTCTTCTTGGCTTTCTGCACGGGGAAGCCACAGTTCACAGGACTGCCGGAGCCCTGCCCACCCTCCTGCAGCCCCTTGCCGGCTGCCACCTGCACCAGCACTCCCACTGGCTGGGCCCTCTGGACCCGCCCACTGGCCGGGACACAGTCTCTCGTGGGTCCACATGGTGTGGACCGCTGCTGGCAGCCGGAGTGCCTGGGAAAGCCCCCCATGGCAGAACTCTGCCTCCAGTTGCCTGCCTTGGGGAGCCCTTTGCTGGCGGGAATGGCCTGGCAAAGTCTTCCTTCTGGGTGGGCTTTTGGCTGAGCTGACCCAGTGAACGCACCCTCTTGGCTGAGATCATTGACTCCATCCTGCTGGATGAGAGGACCCACTGAACTCTTGCTATTGTCTGACATGACCCACTGGCTGACCCTGTCAGCTTATGGAGTCACTGAACCCACCCTATTGGTTGAGATGACTCAAGGAACCCATCCTATTGGATGAGAGGACCCACTGAACTCTTGCTATTGGTTGACATGACCCACTGGCTGATCCTGTCAGCTTTTGGAGTCACTGAACCCACCCTATTGGTTGAGATGACTCAAGGAACCCATCCTATTGGATGAGAGGACCCACTGAACTCTTGCTATTGGTTGACATGACCCACTGGCTGAACCTGTCAGCTTTTGGAGTCACTGAGCCCACCCTATTGGTTGAGATGACTCAAGGAACCCATCCTATTGGGGGATCCTCCCTGTTGGCCAGGATGATTCAGGGAGTCGTTCTGGCTGGGAGCTCTCCCTGCGAGCCAAGGAGCCCTGAGCCCTGCTTCACATGCCAGGGCCTGAACGACCTTCCTGCTAGTAATAAATCCTCTTTCTGCGGCCGTGATGATGCACCGAACTTCCCCGTGGCTTGGAATGTCCAGTGAGGGTTTTGCATCGGCGGGAGCGCCCAGCACACCCCCTTAGCCCAGACGGGCCCTTGGACACCCACTGGTGGCAGAAGCGGCCCAGCGCACCCACGCTGGCCACGAGGACGGGGCAGCCCATCCTCCAGGTGCAGTGTCCCGCGGACCCTCCTCCGCCGGCCCCAGGTGGCCCAGCCCCGTGGCCGGCTGCCGCGCTCACCATGATGTTGGGCAGCGTGGCGTAGCGGGGCTCGTTGAGCCGCAGGTCGGCTGTCACCACGGCCGGCAGCTTCAGGCGCAGAGTCTCCAGGCCCCCGTCGATCTCCCGCTCCACTTTCAGCTTGTCCCCTTCCAGCGTCAACTGGGAAGCGAATGTACCCTGGGGAGGGAAGCGCAGGGGAGGGTGGGTGAGGTTAAGAGTCTTCAGGCGCTGATTAATATATCAAAGTTTTTTATGAGAAAAATAAATAAATGGAGCCAAGACCACCAAGGCAGTGGTGCTGAGGCGCCCATGTGTTGGGCCCAGCTGCAGATCTAAGAGCAGGCCAGCTGATAAGAGGTATGAGCATTTTGAAGAGGGAGGAGATGAAGGGCCTAGTGAGCCAGTGCTCAGCTTCACCTTTTGCTTATTAGGAAGACCATAAAATCTTGCAGTTTGTTCAGTTCAAAACAATAAAACACTTTAATATAGTCATTCAACTTCAAAAGGCTTCATCCAACAGGGAAACAAATGCAAGTAAGCTCAATATGTTTAGATTGATTAGCTGTTGAGGTGGTAGTATTTTAGATATGTTGGATTAAATAAAAGATTAGCCTCAGGTCTCTGTGCCAGGCCCAGGACTCGGTCCTGAACCTGAGACCTGAGAAAGCCACTAGGCCCTGAGGAAACCGGGTTTCAAGCTCAGGGAACAGCAAGTGCAAAGGCCCTGGGGCAGGGGCGAGTTGGTGGGGTTGAGGAGCGGCAGGGCTGGCGGATCTAGTACCCATGAAGGCCCAGTCAAGGCCCGCTGTCCTGGCTGGTGCCCCACCAGCTCCGCCTTCCCACTGGGGCAGTCACCCCACTCTGCAGGCATCGGTGGCCATGTCCTGAGCGCCCCATCTCCAGCCTTACCTGTGGCCAGTCCAGAAATCCAGCTGTCATCTGCCCCGTCTGGTTGCAGTCATCGTCGATGGCCTGAGTGAGGAGAGACAAGACTGGATGGGGCTTCTCATACTCCATTCGGGCCTTTGCCTAGAACAAGGGCTGGTGTGCTTTTTTTACAAAGCATGTAACCACCATGTGTTTTCTATAAATGCAGACTTTGTGCTCCGGCAGTCACAGCCGCATGTGTCTGTGAGCAAGGAGGTATGTGGCATGCCAATAAAACTTTACTTAAAAATTAGTGGTAGCCACAGGCCATAGTCTGTGGTCTCCTGGTCTAGAATGATGCCTTTCCCTCACTGGAGCCAGGATATAGGCACCCAACACTCCAGGCACTAATCATTGCACCCTGCAGAGATATTCACAGAAGCTGCCCTGCACCAGGCAGGTGGGGGAATTGCATGAACAGGGTCTGGGCCAATGAGAACGCTGGATGGCTCAGGGATGGGCACGTGACTCAAGCTGGACTAATGAGTCGGTGCTGGGAGCTTTGCTGGAGCCCTTGGGAAAGTTTTTTTCTTTCTGTGAGGTCACCAGGCTGGTGGGCTGTGAGCCTGGAGACGAGATGTAAAACCAAGAGAGGAGCAGAGCCCAGGGTTCACATGTGAGCCTGGATCACGCTGTACCTGAAACCCTCTTAATTTACCTTATGTGAGCTAATAGGTTTGCTTTTTGGCTTATGCCAGGTTCGTTTCAGACTTGCCACCCACACAAAGAGCATCCTGACCAGTTCACCCAGCATCTCCCCAGTTGGAGGCCCCCAACCCAGGAATTTCCGCAACAACCAGGCCAAGCTGGCATCAGTGTGACCTCGTCAGTCAGTGCAGGGAACTTTGCTAGGTCACAGTGCCAGCTCCTATGTTCTGGGGAGCCGGTGTGAGACCTGGGCCCCCAGAGCCCCACCCTCTGCTCTCGGATTAGGCCCTCTGCCTCAGTTTCCAGACTTGTACACTGACGCCCCTGCTGCTCATTGCTGCTCTGCTTTCTGCTGCCTTCCTCATACGGTGCTGGGCGGGACACCCAATGACCTACTTGGAGCCATTGGCCTCCTCTCCCCAGGGCTGTCCCAGTGCACCAGAGCCCGTCTCCCTCCTCCCCACACTCCCACTGGCTCAAGCCTGCCCCTCCCACCGCACCTCTGTCCACCGCCTCTGGGTATCCAACTTCACCCCTGTGACCTGCCCTGCTGGGCTCAAACACTGCAGCAGCTGCGTACTACAGCAACGTTCTGCACTGCTTGGCCTGGGACGCCTGCCCTCCTGCTTCGTGCTGGGGACACTGCACCCCACTGCAGAGCAGGGCTGGGCTGGGGGAGCACTGAGCACACCTACCTGCTTGCCCAGCAGCACCAGGTTCACCTTCTCCTTCTCTGCCAGTTTGGCCAAGATCCGGGCCACCTGCAGGGGACCCAGGCGCTCTGCCTCTGCAGCCGTTACCTCCACGTGGATGCCTCGGTCTGCGCCCATGGCCAGGGCCGTGCGGATGGTCTCCTGCCGTGCAAGGAGGGGCTGGCTCACCTGCTCCCTCAGACTCCCCCGCCTGCCCAGGAGCCCAGGCCCAGGCCTCCCCTCTGACCCGGGGGCGTGGGCCCCAGCATCCTCCGGACCCCGAGCACCTGGCATTGGGCAGGCCCGCAGCTGACGGCGATGACCTCCTTCACCAGCTTCTTCTCCTTGAGTCGCACAGCCTCCTCCACCGCGATCTCACAGAAGGGGTTCATGGAGTGCTTCACGCCATCCGTGACCACACCCGACCTGTCCGGCTTCACCCGAATCTGCCCAGCAGCAGGGGAAGGAGCAGGGTCAGGGGAAGCAGGGGCCCAGGCTGCCAGGCAGAGCGAGGCCTCCATGGCACTAGCGTTCCCTCCCCCACTAGGATGTCAACTCTGAGGACGGGGCTTCGGCCTGTGTCCCCTGCCCCGGGCGCCGGGCAGTTCTGGGTGCACAGCTGGACGCTGAGAACTTCTCCCGGGGATGCTGCATTAGAGCCCGGCCAGCCCTCACTCTGCGTGTGGACACCAAGACACCCAAGCCCTCTCTTGTTAGAAAAGTAAAATCACTTCCCCCTTAAGCTGGAAAAGCCCCCTTTTCCTGCCTCCGGGAAAAAGGATGAACCCTCCCAGCCCTGGCCGTCGCCTCCTCTCCCCAGAGGCCGTCAGGCTCACGTGGGCGTCAGGATTGAGGCGCACGGCCTGTCCAACGCGAGGCAGGACACAGGCCCGGCCTGCAGAACCAGGGGCGGCTCGTGTTTATGTTTTATAAATCGACGCAGATGATTCAGTGAGAAGCTTCTAGGCTCTGTCTTGGTGTGCCATGGAGCAACTCCCAACAGAAACAGCCACGACCCCTGGGCGTGCGTTGCCGCAAGGGCTCGATGCATTGTTAATCCATCCACTTGTCCTGCCTGCCCATCCTCATCTTACAGAGGGGCCAGCTGGGGCACAGAGAGGCTCCTGGCCTCGCTCACAGTCACACAGCAAGGCAGTGGCAGGGCCTGAAAGCCTAGGGTCGTGAGGATGGAGGAGAGAACAGGAGAAGAGAGCAGGAGGGCCAGGCCAGAAGGGACGGTGGGGAAAAGGGCGGTGAGAGAGGAGCAGAGGCAGGGGTGAGGGCTGCCTCCGCAGGGTGTGTCTGCCCCTGTAATTAGGGGCTGGCAGTGTTGGGATCATTTATTTATTCAGGAAGGATAGAAAGGGACTGGACCGGATGTAATGGCAGGCGCCCTAAGGCACTGTGGGAGGTAAAAAGGGTGAGAGTGGATACCAGGGCTTCCCACTTCCGCTCGTTGCTCTCCTGCCCCAGGTGCTGGTCCTGTGCTGCGCGAGGCTGGGTCCAGAGGGGAACCGCATGAGGGAGACACTAGGACTCAGGACATGGGGTCAGGGTTGGGGCAGAGGGAGGCCCGTGGGCTGTAGGAACCCAAAGGAACAGCCAGATGAGGGTGGAAACCAGGAGAGTGGGATGCCGGGGTCAGAAGGCAACACCGCTGCCACCACCAAGCCACGCGGCTGTTGAGTGCAGATGGAAGGAGCCCGGAACCCGGAGCCCGGAGCAGGACTGGGGTCCTCCAGCCTCACTCTCTGCTGCGCTGTACGATCTGGCAGGTAACACAAAGCCATGGGCCTCCGTTTCCCTGCCTGTCTGGGGATTAACAGCATCTGGGAGGCTCTGAAAGATGGAACTAGCTCGCCCCTGCCCAGGGTCTGAGCCGCACCAGCACTTAAGCCTCCATGCTGTGACGGGCTCCTGGGCCCTCAAGTCAGCAGGGTCAACTTGGTAACCCCAGTTTCATCAGGCCGAGGCTTCAGGTGTGCCAGGCCCTATGCTGGGCACATGGACCTGGGCACTCATGCTGATGGGGTGGGGGGCAGACACGGGTGGACAGTTACCACTCTCGGCATGGTGTGAGTACTTGGTTCAAGTACTGGCTTGCAGGACTGTCTGATTCACCTCTGTCCAGACCAGCATCTCCCTGGGGATGAGCCAGGTCTGCAGAGAAGTTTCCTTCTTGGGGAGAATGTCAGATATTCCATGGCTGGGCCAGATGATCGGCTTTCATCGCCAGCAAACACGCTTGTCCGTCCCTTCCTTGTTAGAGCCGCCTCACTAGTGCTCCCTGTAGCCATGGAGGCTGAAAAGGGCATCTGGGTCCCCAGGACTCAATCTACCTCCCCGGGGCACATTTCCTGGGCACTAATAGTCCCTAGCGCTTGCAGTGCAGCCTAATTGTGAAAGTCTGGCTCGTGAGCAAAGCCCGTTGGGGATGAGCAGTCACGTGGAGCTGGACAGGAATCGCGGCTCTGTCCCTTCCCAGCAGAGTGACCGCTCTGTGCCTCAGTTTTTCCGATTGTTAAACAAGACCTTGGCTCCTCCAGCCGGTAAGAAACAGGCGACTCTCAGCACACACTAATCAGAGAGTGAGACCAGAACTGGCAGAGGGAGCCGGGGAGGCGGGGGAGTGAGGCGAGACCAGCTGTCAGAACCTTGATCTTTGCCCTCAGCTGTGACTTTGACTTTGGGGGAAGAGAGGCAGAGACCGGGGGTAACGAGTACACCCCCATACAGTGCGCACTCACGATCCCGGAAGCACGCGGCCCCGAGGCTCAGGGAGGTGGGAGGGGGGCCCGGTCACCTTCACGGCGAAGTCGATCACTCTCTTGACAGCCACAAGCGCGCGCAGCTCCGCCATCTTCCTGCTGTAGCCACCTGCAGGGTCAGCGGGCTCCCTCGGCCGAGGCGGCCGATGCCCCGCCCCCCTCCCGTCTCTGCGCCTGCGCCCCGCGCCGGCAGCCAGTCACACGAAGCAGCTCCCGCCTCCCCGGCAGGGCACCAATCCAGACGCCGGAGGGCAGGGAGGTGTGGCAGACGGGCGCCACCAGTGGGGAGCGGGTGTGGGCGAGGGAGGCGGGACCCGGACGGAAACGGAATGCAGTGATAAGGGGGTGTGGCCGGGAACTGGGGGAAAGGTCGTGCAGGGGAGGGAGGCGCCCCCGGAGCAGAGCCCCACCCCGCCGTCCTAAACTCCTGGAGCCTTGTACATCTCCTCCCTCCAGGCTTCCACTTCTTCCTCGCACTTCCAAGTCCATTTGTCCGTCTCTGTCTCCCCATTTTCTTTCCATGCCCCTGGTACCTCCGGCTCTTGCCCCTCTGCTCCCCAATATCCGCGTCCTCCGTTGGTGTCCCCCCTTCCTGTTCACCCGCCGGATGTCCGCTCCTGACCCCCTCCTCCCGTGTCCCGTCCCCCCCCAGACCCATGTCCCTCGTCCACTCCAAGTTCTTTTCTCCTTGCCCTGCCCCCACCATGAACCCTATAGATTCAAGGGTTTATGTCCGCCCGGAGTCTCACGTCCTCCCCCACCCCGTAACCTCCCCTGCTGTCCGGAAGGTGGTCCCACGACCATTCCTGTCCTTGCCGCGTTCTCACGGCCCCCAGAAAGGCACGCGAGCCGCGGCGGTGGACGTTGTTCCTTTATTCTGCGCCAGGCAGGCTGCGGTCACAGGCACACGGGGAACCCGCTGATGGCGTCCGTGCTCTGCACGATCATGTCCGCCAACATGAAGCAGAATCCTGGCGGGAGGGGGACGGAGGGCGGGTGGCGGACGGTGGGTCTTGGGGCAGGTGGCCAGGCGAGCCCGGGGCCTGGGTGTGGGGCTCCAAGGGCGTGTCTCTGCCTGCTCTGTGGGGTCCAGAGCGGATGGCTGGTGCTGGGGAGAGGGGGTCCCTGGGAGGTCACTGGAGCGTCGGGAGGCAGGCTGGGGTGTCCGCGGGGAAGGAGGGGTTTCCCTCGGCCCTCTCCTCCACCCTCTTCCGGCTGTACAGGTTACCCGCGAGAATAGAGAAGGGGAGTGCCAGCCACCCCGAAAAGTAGGACCAGGAGAAGAAGACGTCGTTTCTCCACGCGTTCTTGGCGGTGTAACCTGTCAAGGCGACCAGCAGCAGCAGGCCTGGGCCCACCCGCGAGTGAGCGCAGCCAGGTGAGGCTGCGCCCAGGCCCCGCCCAGACCGCGCCCACCGCCGCAGACCACGCCCTCTCCCCGCCCCCTTCCGGGGCGGGCCACGCCCACGGGCCGGGCTTTGCTCGTTCTGCCTTGTCCTGCCCTCAGTCGCCAGCTGCTCCAGAGCGTCAGTCAGTTCGTGATCCCTGGACCCCGGCCTTCCTCTGCACCCCAGGTCCACCTATGCCTGGTACCCGCTGCTGTCTCACCACAGAGGAAGAAGACGATGCTCGTCGCCTGGCCCCGCGAGTTGCCCTCGTGGCACAGGATCCGCACCGCCATCACCAAGCCCACGATGCTGCAGCCGGCCGAGAGCACCATGCACGCCCCGGTGACCGCCAGCATGGCTGGGGAGAGCGGCCCCTCAGCTACGGCGCGCCCCTCCCGTCTCCACAGGACTAGCACTGACCCCAAGTGGGGGGGCGTTGGGTGGGGACCTGGGGGACCAATCATGTCACCCGAGTGGGAGTGCGGGGCGGCCTCTGTCACCGAGGCGAGGCAGGATCTGGGGCTGGAATTGGAAGAGATGGCTGTGCCAGCTGTCGGGGGAGGGGCTGGGGTCAGGGCCAGTCGCCTTCCAGGGGCGCTGGGGCGGCGGGCCTCACTCTGGCAGGGTATGTTGGAGCAGGCGCCATGGTTACATTCCTGCCACAGGCCGCTGTGGCCCCCGTGGTGCTGGATCCAATAGTTGGAGGCGGTAGAGATTATGGTGACCACGTTGGCTAAGAAGCCCAGGATGGTGCCCCCGCTCTGAAGGCTGCGCTTCACCCCCATGCCAGGCAGCCTGCCGGGGGGCCACAGGGGTGGGGTTGGCTGAGCCTGCCCAGCTTATGGGAACCTTCCTCAGACCCTCTCCTGCGATACGCCCCTTTCCACTGACCCCTCTGTACCCCAGAGGGCCACCCCAAGCCCCAGCTTCTGGGAATCTGGAGAGCCTCCTCCTTCTGGGTCCCTCCTGAACCCAAAGCCTCCTTCCTCCTTCCTGAGGCTCCCACTGGGGACTGAGGCCTCGCCCCCAGCCATCTGTGCTGAGGAGCAACTTGTCTTCCAGAGACCTCCATCCCAGGTGGGGTGGCCCTTTGGTCTGTCCAGTACCCCCTCCGCCACGCACACACCCACCTAAGTGACCCCCACCAACTCCCAGATCTTCTTGGACACAGCGCCCAGGGGGGCGGGGTAAGGGAGAGTGGGTCTCTGTGAGGCCGCAGAGGTTCCAGAACCCCCTCCCCAGTGACCACTTAAAGAGATAACACCCACACTCATGCACGCAAACACACACAGCTGGCTCCGTGACAGCTCAGAAACACAGGTAGTGTTTCTCAGCTCACAGTGTAGACCTTGTCCCTCTAGAAACTGCTCTGCCCTCACCCGTGCCCCTGCTGTGCTCCCCTGTCCTCCCGGGCCCCCTGGCAGCTTCACCTCCTCCCTCCATTCCCTGATGCCTCTGGCTCTGGTCAGTGGGTCTCCCCACAAGCTCACCCCAGCTCCAGCCCTGTCTCCGCACCTCCTTACCCCTGCGCCCTCTGACCCTCACTGCCCTCAGTTGAGCCGGCCATACTCAACCAAGCAGGGCTGTCTTGCTGTCAGGTTCAGCTCAAATTTTTTAAAGATTTTTTCATTTACACAAACAAGAATTGAGGTGCAGAGCAGAGATGTGGGGGAGAGAAGATTCACCAGATACAGAGTGGAGAGCAGAACAGGCAGATCAACTGAAACACACTGCGGAGGGAGCAGCTGGAGACAGGAGAGGTTGGCTGGGCCATGTGGGTCACTCCCTGGCTGGAATGGAGCTCGTGCTGCAGTGGTGCTGATGCTTCATGGTGTGTGCTTAACCCCTTTGCCACCAGGGAGGGCCCCTTTTCAGCAAATTTTACTTGACTGGGAAAAGGCACAAAAAGGGAGTGAGAGATGGACTGGGGGGAGGGAGGGAGGGACGCAGGGGGTCAGGGTTCCCGGGCTCCTCCTGACAGCAGTGCCCACCGGCTCCTCACCTTCTGTCACGTGTCACATGCTCTAGTGCCCGGAGCGGGGCCCACGCGGTGGGTGGCCAGGCTGAAGCCCCCTGCGGCACAGACACAGTCACCGGCCTGCCCTCTCCCGCAGCCCACCCTCTCTCGCAACCCACCGGCCTCCGCGCCCAGTTGGCGCTCACCTGTGCAGTACAGCAGGACGGTTGCCACCCAGCCCAGGTGGAAGGACCAGGAGAAGAAGGACTGGATATCGGGCTTGGTGTCCTGGCGCCACCGCTCGCTGGTGTAGACCGCCATGGCCACCGTGGCGCAGAGGGCTGGGCGAGGACAGAGGAGCCCGTGGAGCCCCCTGCAGCCGCCCCACCCCGCCCCGCCCCGCCCGCGCCAGCCCAGACCACCCGGCTCCTCACCTGCAGCAAAGCCCGTGATGCAGGAGACCAGGGGGCCGTGGCCCGGGGCGGACAGCGAGGGGATGCAGGACAGGACCAGGAACCCCACGGACACCAGCCCCAGCAGGGCAGACAGGATGGTAAAGCTCTGCGTCACGCGGATGTAGCCTGCTCCAGGCCAGACTGTGAGCAACGCTGCCCTGGTGCGTACTTCCCCCCCACCGCCCATAGGCCCCCCTTACCGTTCACCGAGTCCGTGCGGTCCCTTGGCCAGAGGCCCAAGTGAGCCGAAAATCCAGGTCCGACGGCCACGAACCAGAAGTCCGTGCTCAGGGCCACCAACATGCAGGTGAGGCCCATGGAGCCGGCCAGCAGCGCCAGGGGCCGCCAGGGCTCCATGATGGAGGCTGTGAGTCTGGAGGCTGTGAGTCTGGTCCTGCGTGGGTGGAGGGGGCCCCGGACTGGCTCTCAGAGAGTGGGGCTGAGCTCGGGAAGAGCAGTCCGCAGGGAGGGGTGTCGTGCTGGCTCTGAACACCAGGCTGGTTGGGTCAGGCCTGTGTCCAGGCAGCAGACTTTATACACCCTCTGCTCTCACAAGTGGAATACCCCCAGTGTAGGGGGAGAGCGTGAGTGTGTCATGTGGTTGACAAGAGGCTTGTTATCCGGGTTTTCACTCCAGGGCTTTCTGGAAGAGGTGAGAGAGCTGGGGGCCTAGCAGTGAAGGAGGGAGGCAGGGCTGTGAGTTCGATGGGCGGCGGATGTGGCCACCTGTGGGTTCTGCAGTTTTCCAGAGAGGTGGGGGCAGTGGGGCAACCCAAGTGTTTCCACAAAAGAAGGGGTCGTGTTAGAGACCCCTGAGGCATGGAGAGCTGGGACAAGGGAAATATCTAGGTCGTGACCAGAAGACTGGTCACGTCTAAAAGATGGTCAGTGGGGGCCGAAGGCCGGCCGGGTGCAGAGCAGGACTCTTTCTTGTGCAGTGAAGCCACTGCCTGGGGAGTCAGCTGGGTGAGAAGGGAGACAGCGCAGAACCCTGGCGGAGAAGGTGCCAGAATAATCTGAACACCAAGAAATAAAAGAACAAACCATCGTCTGGTAACTAACCTAGGGGGGCCGTTCTTCTCAATAAATACGAGCTGTGCCCGACCCCCGGGACTCTTGAGCCCAGAGAGAGGCCTTGCGTCCCCTGGGCCCGCTTCTCATAAACTATTTTGTGTCTGTGATTTCTTTATTTCCTGCTTCGCTCGGTGCCGCTCCTCAGCCCTGTTCACGGGAGCTGGACTCCGGGTAGTGGCGCCCGAACAGGGACGAGGGAGAAGGTTCAGCTCCGCCAAGAGAGGAGGGAAAGGTGCAAGAGACACATCCGTGGAGTGCGGGGCTTCAGGTGGGCCTGCCCGGGAAGGAGGGAGTCCGGCTCGCCTAGGGTAACAAGCGGACAGCTAATGTGACATGTGTGAGTATGTCACTTGCTAAAACTTTGGTGAGGGCCTCCCTGGTGGCGCAGTGGGTTAAGCAACGCACTATGAAGCAAACGGCAGCCACTGCAGCATGAGTTCCATCCCTGCTGCCGGCCAGGGAGGGGACCCACATGGTGCGGCAGACCTCTCCTGCCTGGCCCACTGCTCCCCTCAGCAGTGTACTTCCATTGATCTGCCTGTTCTGCTCCCTGCTCTCTGTGGTGAATCCTCTCACCCCCCAAACCTCTGGCCTGTACCCCAGTGCTTGTGTGCATAAATAAATAAATCTTTAAAAAAAAAAAAACTTTGGTGAAAGGGTCGGGTGTGAAAGTGCAGACCTCGTCCTTTTGCTGCAGAGCGACCCTGAAATTAATGGGTTTTCCTGACTGGGTCCTCACCTGCGCTCTAGAAAGGCACTTAGAATAATTCCCAAATGCAGGCACATGTGACAAAGGTTATAAAGGGTTTATTTGCAAAAGAAGGGGAAATAAAGTAATGAATAACACAAGGAGAAGAGACGGAGACAAATCTGCAAACACGCTACTAGTTTCTCCAAGCTGGAGAAACTCAACAACACTCTGAGAGCTGGGTCTGAATGAAGAGAGCCCACAGCTCACCTCTGGTTTTATGGCCAGCCCGGCTGCTTAGCTCCACCTCAGGTCCCAGGGATCCGCTCTTTGGTATCATCTTATGGGATTTGTGGTTTTGGGATGTTGTTGGTCTGGAGTGGGGGTTGGGTCCATAAACCTATTTGTGTGACCCCTTCAGGACTATCTTTCCCCCTAACAATTCCCTCTTTCACTTTTTGTCACCATTGCTATGGTGATGAAGGTCAAATATGTGGATGCTGGAGTGCAGCTTTAGAGGATGATTTTTCAGAGTTCCAGTTTGAAAGAACCAGTCAGTCTCCAGGCATTGTCCAGCGTGGCTAACAAGAAGTCCTCCGTTCTTGGCAAATAGTTCACCAGTCCATGCAAAAAGAAAAAAACTGCAGGTATTAGCAAAAAAAAAAAAAAAAAAACCAGCAAATATATCAAAATTACAGGAAGAAAAAATCTTAAAACCTGTTTTAACTTACCTAAAAACAAGTTCTCTCCACCTCTTCCCAACTTCATCCATAGTACAGCGACTTTAGACCACCTCAACTATTTTCGCATAAAGTCACAGGGCATAATACCCAAACATCAATTTTAGCTGACTTTGTTGGAACACTCCACATAGGAGCATGGCAAACTCATGATATCTGGCCCTGGCTTCAGGAACAAAGTGGGTCTCACCAGACGCCACCTGGGGTTTCCTCTCCTCAAGGTTATCAGGACTTTTCCCGGGTTGCCCAGGCCTGCCAATGGAGCCAGGCTTCTCACCTTCTTTGGAGGTCTCTGGAACCCTACAAGCAAAGCAGTTTCTCCTCTTCTTGGTTCAGCTCTACTTCAACTTGAGGCAGAATTCCCATCAAAGCCATAAAATGAAATACATCTCCAATTCTCTGATTTAAGCAGATGAAATTCCCTGTTGAAGTTCTGCAAAAATAGACCCTCTGTGAGTAGTGAAAATTACTACCAATATTATTTGTACTGTGTTGTTATCAAGGGGAGAGAAAATGCAAAGACAAGGTAGTTGTGCTGGAAAGATGCAACAATGCTGCAGATCCTGGTCAGAACAGGAAAACTCTTTGAAACCAAAAAAAAAAAGTAAAGAAAAAAATCATTGGTATTATTTGAAACAAAACTTATAAAGAATAAGTCTGCTTATCTGCTAAAACTTTGCTGAAAGATTCGGGTGTGAAAGTGCAGACCTCGTCTTTTTGTTACAGAGCGACCCTGAAATTAATGGGTTTTCCTGACTGGGCCCTCACTTGCGCACTCGAAAGGCACTTAGAATAAGCACCAACTGCAGGCACACACCAGAAGCGACACATTCACCTTCCAGCTAACTCACAGCCCAGCCTCACCTCCCACCTTCACCGCTGGGCCCCCAGCTCTCTCACCTCTTCCAGAAAGCCCTGGAGTGAAAACCCAGATATACAAGCCTCTATCACATGTCAACCACATGACACCCTCACACTCTTCCCCTCCACTTGCGCGAAGCAAGGATGTCTAACACCGCTGCCTGGACACAGGCCTGACCCAACCAGCCTGGTCTTCAGAGCCAGCCCTCCCTGCGGGCTGCTCTTCGCGAGCTCAATACACATCTCCAACAGTCTGTTCAGTTCTTTGTAGGAAATTTTAGCTGTTGAAAGTTCCATCAGTTAGAATCAGTTGTAGTCTTTTTTTCTTCATATTTTCTCTAGAAACAATTTCTGCAGATATCAAACCATTGGTGCATATAATACCTCAGGGTAACAATCAAAATTTACAATTTGTACACATGTCACATACTGAAAAGATTTATACCAATGTTAACATTTTTGTACATGCCAAAGTCTTACTTCTTTTATTTTTTACAAATGACAAATGTTTCCCTTTTAGTTTTCTTTCACCAGGTCAACCAAATAGGACAAATTCATCTAATGCCTTTCTCAGGAGGAAAGGGAGAAATTTTGTGAAGTGTCTCAGGAGCTCTACTGAGATTCCACAAAATTGCCTTTGATCAATCAAGTAACAGACCATCACAATTTTACTTAATTTTTAAATTAGATTTATTTAATTGTATTTGACAACATTTGTAGTCCCCAGGGAGTTCCCACCACCATTTCACCCGTGCACCATCACCTCAGTCCCTTGTGCTCTTTATGCCCTCCTCCCCATCACATTTTTGTTTTACTTTGATTTCTGGGAAGCTTTGCCATCATGTTGGAAAACAGCAGCAACAACCATATGAAAACGCTGCCTCAGTTCGGTAGTACAATGTTGGCGAACCATAACCTTTTGTTTGTTTTACACAGCCTTAACTTTTCTCATAAGTCTACTGACACCATCTAAACCCATTTTACAACTTCTAAAGGTCAAGACACTTACAAGGGAAGGACATACAAACACACAACACATGTGGATACCTCATTGAGCTACGGTTTCGCGCATAGACCAAAGAAAGTTTTTTTGGAAAAGACGTTAGTAATAGTTAAGTTCTTCTGTTTTTCTTGAATAAATATCTTAAGGGCTTTTTGGTTAGTTCCTTACGTGGAGCCCCTGGACCCCCCTATTCTTCATCTGACCCTTGTCTGTGCGCTCTTGCTTGTCTGCTTTCCTCTGTACGTGACTCTTCGTTTCTTTTACTCTTGCAATCTCGTCTATCTTCATCTGAGTCTCTGATCTATACCATAATTTGTCTTCTCTCTTCTTTCCTTTGTTCTGGACTCCTTGCTGGTCAACCACGGGTGTAATGCGGTCATCCACATTAGCCGCTAGACTGTTACAGGGCAACCCTAAAATAAAATGGGTTGCCTGACTGGGTCCTCACCTGCACGCTCGAAAGGCACTTAGAATAAGCACCAACTGCAGGCACACGTGACAAAGGTTAATACAGGGTATTAATTTATAAAAGAAGGGAAAATAAAGTAGTGAATAACACAAGGAGAAGAGACGGAGACAAATCTGTAAATGTCCTACTGTTACAGGGCAGGGAGGGGGCACCCCAGAACCCCCAAACCTGCTCTCTCTAAATGGGTTTTGCTATTTGTTGTGTTACAGGGCAACCCTAATATAAAATAGGTTCCCCACACTGGGTTCTCCACCCGTGCGCTCAGAAGACTTAAAAGTCCCAACTCCAGGTACACGTGGCAAAAGTTATTAGCACGTTTTATTTTATGAAAGAAAGGGGACTAAAATAGTAATAATATCAAAGGAAAAAAGAAAGGGATATAAATTTACAAATACCCTACCAGATCTAAGCAATGGCGCGTTGAGGGCTGGCTCCGAGTCAACTGAGATGGCTCCGAAGGAAGGGGTTTGGATCCTCCATAAGAGAGAGCGTGTTCAAGGCTCACCTCGGCTTCATAGTCAGCCTGGCTGCTTAACTCCACCCTCAGGTCCCAGTGAGCCACTCTTCGATAATCATCTTATCGGATTTGTGGTTCTGGAACACTGATGGTCTGGAGTGGGGGTTGGAGTCTACACACCCATAATCCATTTAGGACCACCTTTCCCCCTAACACTATAACAAGCAGAACTGCCACTCACAGTACAATGTTTCATACAATACAATGGGAGGGAGAAATGCTCAAAGCTTTTCTAGCTAATTGTTTAAGGCGGAGACCAGGGTCCGTGACATTAGAGCTTTGGGGCTCCAAGGGCGTCTCTGCCTGGTCTGCGGGGTCTGGAATGGACAGCTTGTGTTGGGGGTCCCTGGGAGGTCACGGGAGTGTAGGGAGGCAGGCTGGGGTGTCTGCCGGGAAGGAGGGGGCTTCCCTGGGTAGTCTCCACCACCCTCTTCCTGCTGTCCAGATAACCCGCGAGAATAGAGAAAGGGAGTGCCAGCCACCCCAAAAAATAGGGCCAGGAGAAGAAGACGTCCTTTCTCCTCGTGTTCTTGGCCCACTAGCAAGTGAGCAGGGCAGGTGTGCTGCGCCCAGGCCCCGCCCAGACCGCGCCCACCACCCAGACCACGCCCTCGCCCCGCCCCCGACGGTCGGGCCACGCCCACAAACCCAGCTCAGAAACACAGGGCGGGTCGGGGCCCTCAGGGTGTAGACCTTGTCCCCCTAGAAACCGCTCTGCCCTCACCCCATGCCCCTGCTGCAGCTCCCCTGCCCGCCCAGGCGCCCTGCAGCTTCACCTCCTCCCCCATCCTCCGGCCCCCTGTCCGGTGGCGGTGGCTCTTCCTGCAAGCTCACCCCAGCTGCAGCCCTGACTCCCGGTCCCCAACCCCCCTCTCCAGAGCCCTGAGCTGAGCCGGGCATCTTCCACCAAGCAGGGCCGGCTCGCTGTCCCCCTGGGAGACACTTCCCCGCCCAGTGGTCACCCGGCAAGCACTAGGTCTCTGAGTCTGTGCCTTCTACCCCTGAATCTCCTGCTTCCTTCTTTTTCCCCTCAAGTGCCCCGCCCTGGCCAGCTCTGGCGGGTCCAGCTGTCTTGTGAGCCGCCCACTGAATGGCGGAGCTCCTCCCTCGTGGCCCCCTCCCCCCGCAGGTCGCAGGGAGGCTTTCTGGCACCCGGAGTGCACACTCCCCTCCCCAACTACAACCTCCAGGTCCCCAGCACCCTGGGGACAGAACCCCTTGTGGACTGGAGCCTGCTCCTGCCGCCCTCTCTGCCCCTCCTCACTTCCCACCACCCCACACCCCTGGCTCCCGCCACAGAGCTCTCCTCTGCATCCCCTAAAACCAGCTGGTCTTTCCACAGCTCCACCTTGGGTGCCTCTGCCTGCGCACCCTTCCTCAGCCCAGCGGTCCCTAAGAGCCTCTCCCTGCACCCCCATATGGTTAACCTTTCTCTGTACCCTCCTGGCCTTTGTGCCCCTCCAAACTTGGGGCCCAGTGGGCAGGAAGAGGGAGGGTGTGTCTGATACCTCTCTGGGGACCGACTCCCCCGCGGTGGAGCCTGCCTGCCTTGGCTACCATCATAAAGAGAAAACTTTTTTTTAATGATTTATTTATGCATACAGAAACTAGGGTGCAGTCTAGAGGTGTGGGGGGTGAGAGGACTTACCAGAGACAGAGTGGGGAGCACAACAGGCAGGCTGAGGGAGCAGAGGGGAGACAGCAGAGGTCTGCTGCGCCCTGTGGGTCACTCCCTGGCCAAGGATGGAGCTCGTGCTGCAGTGGTGCTGATGCTTCATGGTGTGTGCTTAACCCCTTTGCCACCAGGGAGGCCCCCCATTCAGCAAATTTTATTTGACTGGGCAAAGGCACAAGTGAGGGAGTGAGACATGGACTGTGGGGGAGGGAGGGAGGACGCAGGGGGTCAGGGTTCCCAGGCTCCTCCTGACAGCAGCGAACACCCGGTCTGCTTGGCGTTTCGGTCCCGTGTCACATGCTCTCGTAGCCCGGAGCGGGGCCCACGCGGTGGGCGGCCAGGCTGAAGCCCCCTGCGGCACAGACACAGTCACCGGCCTGCCCTCTCCCGCAGCCCACCGGCCTCCGCGCCCAGTTGGCGCTCACCTGTGCAGTACAGCAGGACGGTTGCCACCCAGCCCAGGTGGAAGGACCAGGAGAAGAAGGACTGGATATCGGGCTTGGTGTCCTGGCGCCACCGCTCGCTGGTGTAGACCGCCATGGCCACCGTGGCGCAGAGGGCTGGGCGAGGACAGAGGAGCCCGTGGAGCCCCCTGCAGCCGCCCCACCCCGCCCCGCCCCGCCCGCGCCAGCCCAGACCACCCGGCTCCTCACCTGCAGCAAAGCCCGTGATGCAGGAGACCAGGGGGCCGTGGCCCGGGGCGGACAGCGAGGGGATGCAGGACAGGACCAGGAACCCCACGGACACCAGCCCCAGCAGGGCAGACAGGATGGTAAAGCTCTGCGTCACGCGGATGTAGCCTGCTCCAGGCCAGACTGTGAGCACCGCTGCCCTGGTGCGTCCCTCCCCCCACCCCGCAGCGACCCCCCTTACCGTTCACCGAGTTCGTGCGGTCCCTTGGCCAAAGGCCTGAGTGAGCCAAACCTCCAGGTCCGACGGCCGCGAACCAGAAGTCCGTGCTCAGGGCCACCAACATGCAGGTGAGGCCCATGGAGCCGGCTAGCAGCGCCAGGGTCCGCCAGGGCTCCATGATGGAGGCTGTGAGTCTGGAGGCTGTGAGTCTGGTCCTGCGTGGGCGGAGGGGGGCCCGGACTGGCTCATAGAGAGGGGGCTGGGCTGTGAAGAGCAGTTCGCAGGGAGAGGTGTCCGGCTGGCTCTGAAGACCAGGCTGTTCTGTTTCCAGGCAGCCACCTCACAGACCCTCCTCCCCTCCTGCAGGTGTCATGTGTGGTTGAGAAGAGATGGTCTCCCGGGTTCACTCCAGGGCCCGGAGTGTGACTAATCTGAGGGCTTCCTGGAAGAGGTGACAGAGCCTGGGGGCCCAGCGGCAAAGGTGGGAGGTGAGGCTGGGCTTTGAGTTAGATAGAAGGGGGATGTGGTCAGAGGGACAGTTGGGGGTGCGTCATGCTTTCCTGTGGTTCTGCAGCTTCCGTTCGGGGTGACCGAGGTGGGGGCGGTGGGCAACTCAAGGGTCTCCACGAAAAGAAGGGGCCGGGGGCCAGGGTGCGGGGGGGCTCAAGGAAGAAGATCCCAAGTCCAGGTCTCGAGGGAGCGGGGCGGCCAGGAGCTGGACTCCCGGGCCCTGCTGGAGCTCAGGCGCAGGGCGGGAGGAGCCACATCTGACAGCGTCTGAGGTGGGCAACCACATCCTGCTCTGAGAAGTCTCTCCAACAGCTATGCCTCGGTGGGGCCCCTGGGAGTGTGGGGGCTCCACCTCCAGGATCGGGGTGAGAGGGGAGGTGGTGCAAGACCCGCCAAGGCCGGCCTCCCACCAGCACCTCCCTGTGGCTGGTGAGCAGTCCAGGCGCCCTGGCCCAGGTGGACACCAGCACATCTGGGAAGCTGGGCGTGACCCAGAAGTGGACCTCTCAGAGCAGGACAGCGCCGGGGGGCCCGTTCCCTGCAGGCCGGCCTTGGCGGGTCCTGCACCCACCTCCCCTCTCACCCCGATCCTGGAAGTGGAGCCCCCACACTCCCAGAGGCCCCACCGAGGCAGAGCTGTTGGAGCGACTTCTCAGAGCAGGATGTGGTTGCCCACCTCAGACGCTGTCACCTCCCTGGTGAGCTGACAGGGCCAGGCCGGGGATCAGCACAGACTGGCAGAGGACAGCCGGCGGTTCGAGGACACAGGCGAGGGGAGTGGGTGTCCCCCTCCAGACCAACCCTGCTCTCATTCCCGGTCTCAGCCCTCACGTCATGCCAGCCTGAACCCCAAACTCAACCTCGACCCAGCCCCAAGCAGCCCATTCCTTCATCACAGTCCCAGCCTCTCAAGGCAACCCCATCCCTGCCCCCAAATCAGCCCACATAGCTGCAAACCCAGCCCCAAACTCAACGGAAACCCACCCTGGTTCCCTCCCCGCCCCACACCCACCGCCCTCACACTTCTCAGCTCCTGTAACTCCCACCCTCGACCCTCCACTTTCATCCCCACCCTCCTCCAGGCCCAGCTGTAACCCTGGCATTTCCTAAGGTTGGGGGCAGCAAGTGGCATCTTGGGGGACACCTGGGGGAGGGGCTGGTGCCAGGGCAACTGACCGGTGAAAAGCTGCTCATCCCCGACCTCCCAGAGGGGAGAAGGGCTGGAGAGGGGTTCAGTCAGTGAATTAATGACACCCCCATGTGACCCCAAAGGAACAGGGTTTGGAGAGCTCCCTAGCAACACAGATGCAGCTCCTGAGCTAGATCCTCCTCTAATACACCCCTCACCGGACAAAAGACGTTTCCACAACTTTGAGCACCAACAGGCAATGGGACCCGCAGTGGGGCCTTGGGGAGTCGCTCAAAGGACAGTGGCCACCTGGGTGCTTTCCTGGGCCTGGCGTGGGGAGGGAGTTCCTGGGCCTGGCAGTGGGGCCCCCTGGCAGTTCTTTTTTTTTTTAAAAGATTTATTTATTTATGCATACAAGCACTGGGGTACAGGCCAGAGGTGTGGAGGGGAGGTGAGAGGATTCACCACAGAGAGCAGGGAGCAGAACAGGCAGATCNNNNGAAGTACACTGCTGAGGGGAGCAGCGGGCAAGGCAGGAGAGGTCTGCCGCGCCATGTGGGTCCCCTCCCTGGCCAGCAGCAGGGATCGAACTCGTGCTGCAGTGGCTGCCGTTTGCTTCACAGTGCGTTGCTTAACCCACTGCGCCACCCCCCTGGCAGTTCTTGGGCCTTGGTCTGGCAGTGGGGTGGGGCACTTCCTGGGCCTGGCAGTGGGGGCCACTTCCTGGGCCTGGGCTTGGCAGTGTGTGTGTGTGGGGGGGCAGTTCTTGGGCCCTGAGCCCGTGGGAGGAGGCGCCGTGTCCAGGCAGACGTGCAGGCTGGGTTCCCGGTGTGGCGCTGGGAGACAGCCCCTCAGACCCACGTGGCGTCCAGGGCTGGCTGCAGTCGGACCAGAGTCTGCCTCTCCACACCCCTGCATCGGCTGGCAAACACCCCGCGCACCCCGGCTGCTTCTCATGCCCCACCCCAGGGACTCACCCTCAAGTGGTTTCACATCAGTTTTATTAGGCTCCCAAACACCGCTCTACTGGACACCCCATTTCTCTAACACCCCCATGGGTGGGGCCCAGGTCCCCTCGCCCTCCTATCCGGAGGGACACAGGGGTCAGGGGCCACCACCCGAGCCCAGCCCCCTCCTGCCTCCAGGACCCCGGCTTCAGGCTCCATGCCTTCCCGCCCTCCTCAGCTAACATCCTCCTCTCCACTGCATCCTGGGGTGTCCGTCAGGCTTCGGCTCAGCTGGGAGTGGATGGGCGCCGGCTCTCGCGCACCCGGTAGGCACACATGTAGAAGACCCCTGCTCCAGAAGAGACCCCGGTCGTCCCCCACGTCTCCCAGCCCCCCAGGCCTCTGGGCCCTCTCCCCGCGTCTCTTGCCCCTGCGCCCAACTCCCTACAGCGGGTCCTCCTCCCCGGGGGACCTGCCCTCGCTCTGTCCAGGGCTGGGGCGCCCCGTCGTCTCACCGTCTGGCGCAGCCCCCTACCTGCGAAGAAGGTCATGAGCAGGGCCACCCAGCCCAGGACGTAGGACCAGGAGAAGCGCCAGTCCCCGAAGCGACGGCCCAGGAAGCCGAGCGTGACCCCAGTGTAGGTGGCGATGGCCAGCAGGACGCAGAGGCCTGGGGAGGGGCGGGCGTGCGGGTGGGCGCAGGCCCGAAGGCCGGGCTGGAGGGGGGATGGGCTGGGTGGGGGCAGGTGCGCCGGGCAGGGTGGGGGCTGACGTGGCCGAGGTTGGGACTGGGGAGAGTGGGCGGGGCGCTTCGGGGATCCCAGGGCCTTTGTGTGCTCCTGGGAGAAGGCTCTGCCTGAGTAATCGCCCGCTTTGTTATTCTGGAGCCTCCAGGTCTGTCCTGAGCAGGAGCTGAGAGGACTCAGGGCGTGGCCGGAAGGACCCACCGGATGGGATTTGGGGCTGGCAGCCCAGTGGGGAGGAGAGCAGTTTGCAGGGCCCCCTGGGAAGTCTGTGCGCCTGAGGGCTGCGCAAGGCAGCGCTACCTGCCGGGTGCCACAGCGGGGCACGAGCTCCGGCCAGGACCCGCGGCCTTGCCCTCTCTGTTTTTTGTTTTTTTTTTTTTAAAAAGATTTATTTATGCACACAAGATCTGGGGTATAGGACAGAGTCGAGGTGAGAGGATTCATCAGAGACAGAATGGGGAGCAGAACAGGCAGATTGACAGGAATCCACTGCTGAGGGGAGTAGTTGGGAGGCAGGAGAGGTCTGCTGCACCCTGTGGGTCCTCTCCCTGGCCAGGGATCGAACTCACGCTTCACAGTGCGACGCTCAACCTCTGGACCACCGGGGAGGCCCGGCCTCGCCCAATCTTATGTGGCAGGTGGGGGCTGTGTGCTTTGCAGCTGTGAGCACACCACAGGGTGTTCTGGAAATGATCCTCCCTGCTCCGGCTGTGGAGACACGACCTCTGCGTGGGCTCGCAGTCAGAAACGCTCCGCAAGAGCTGCGGGTGAAGCGTCCTTCCGTCCCCACTTCTGACCAAAGAGCATGTAAAGAAGTTTACACAACAGGCCCGTCTCTGCATCTCCGGGAGAGGAAGGATTAAGCCCTGCCGGGCCTTCAACACCAGAGTGTCTTTAGGTGAAGACAACTCAGGACTCAAAGCCCCCGTCAAGAATTATTATAATTTTGGGGGCCTGGTGACACAGGGGTTAAGTCTCAGAGCTATCAAGCTATCTGCAGCCACTGATGCCTGAGTTGGATCTCCTGGCCAGGGAGCTGACCCACATGGCGCAGCAGACCTCTCCTGTCTCCCCGTTGCTCCCCTCAGTGGTGTATTTTAGTGGATCCACCTGTTCTGCTCCCCACTCTGTCTCTGGTGAGTCCTCTCACTCCCTGCATCTCTGGCCTGCACCCCAGTTCTTGTATGCAAAAAAAGAGAAGATTTATATGGTTAATGTCAACTGCTGGCAGCTCCTACCGTTATAGATGAAATTCACACTTGTGTTTGCCTGAACGGCCCATGAGGTGAGGTTATGGGGTGACACTACCCTTGTAAGTGGGGTGCTTTCCTGAGCTCTGTGAGTTTTCCAACCTGAGAGGGTTCTGGGAACCCCCCAACATGTAGCCAATTGGTGAAACATGCAGAGTGGCCTGGGGACCCCACCTGTAGGTGAAGTGAGGGCAGACTCATTGGGACTGCACCCCTAAACCTGTGGGGCCAGGTCTGTCCAGTGCTCCAGCTGCTGTCAGGACAGGCTAGATTAGAAACAGTCTCCGAGTTTGCACTGGGGGTGTGGAGGGGTTGAGGCTGCAGAGGAGCAGGGGGGGAGCTGAGGGCCGGGGTGGTGGATGGGTTGGGGTATGGTGGGTCCACTCACTGGAGGCGAAACACAGGATGCCCGCAGAGAAGGGCCGGGAGAGGCGGGTGATGGTGGGCTGCTGAGCGAAGGCCAGGGCGCCCATGATGATGCCGGAGGTGGCACACAGCGAGGACAGGATCATGAAGGCTCGGGTGGCATTCCAGTATGCTGTGGGGACACCCCATGGTCACCCCCACCCCTACTCTACCCTTGGTCACAAGCACTGCTAACCCCAGGTGCAAAGCCTCATCCCTTTCCAAATCCCTAACCCAGCCCCTCCCCTACCTTTCCTCAAACACTTACCTCTTCACCAAACTCCTAATCATCCTCCAAAGCCCAGCTCTCTAATCCCCTCCTCTAGAAAACATGCCTTCACCCCTCCAGTGTCATCCTCACTCCACTTCTGAACTGTGACTCTCTGCCCATCTCCCCCTCCAGACTGATTGCTCCCTGAGGACAGCGACTGGATTGATGCTATCTCACAGGAAGCCCAGCAGAGGCAGCTCTCCTGCCTTCCTGAAACCATGCAGGTGCCTCTCTTTTTCTTTCTTTTACTAATAAAGCTGTCCTTTTAATGCGAAAAAAGACTGCTCCCCTCAGCAGTGCATTTTCAGTTTATCTGCCTGTTCTGCTCCCCACTCTGTCTCTGGTGAATCTTCTCACCTCCCATACTTCTGGCCTGCACCCCAGTTCTGTATGCATAAATAAATACTTTTAAAAATAAAATAAAATGCGAAAAAAGAAAAGCAGCAGCTCGCAGAGGTTTGGTTTGCACCCCTGCCTGGAGAGCTGTTTGGAGGATGTGTGAATGAATGTACTGTACACACAGCCCCTCTGCTCTGGCACAGAGATAAGCAAAGCCACCGACATCAGAAACAGCTCTGCAAAGAGCCGCTGCCAGAGGGTAAAGCCCATCCTTTCACCCCTGCTAACCACCAAGCAGCAGATAAAGGAGATTTACCAGCCTGTCCTGGCCCCTGCAGCCCTGCAGGGCACTCCTGAGAAGGGAGAGATGGAGCCCCGCACTGCCTTCCTCGGCTCATGCACCCGTGCCTCTTTAGGCCAGAATAACGTAGAACTAGCAGCCCTGTGTCAGGAATAAGTACATTTTTTAACATCAGTGGCTCATTGTCCCTACCTATATAAATACAATTCAAACGTGTTTGTCTGAGCAGTTCTTGCAGAATAAAATGCTTCCTGCGTGCCAACCCCCTCTTGGACGACCTAATCCACTTTGTTTGTCATGCAGATTTTATTTACAGGTAACTCATGAACAAATGAATGAGAGAGTGAATGCTGATTTCTATGCCCTCCTGGCCTTCACTCTTTATCCTGTCTCCTGTGCTCTCATTCATCTCCTTCACACCAGTTGCTCAGATCTGAAAACGTCATACTTATTTTGACAAGTCTGTGTCTCCCCGCTGACTCCTCAGCCTGTGAGGAAAGAGCCCTGTGTTTGCACTTGCCACTGTATCCCGAGCTCCCAGCCCTGCTCAGAAAACACGCTGAGAGCTCCCGGGCTCTTCTCCCCTGTGCTGAGCTCAACTCCTTTTAGCCACGGCCAAGCATGCGCCAGATCCTCTTCTCTTGAACGGGCCCGTCTGCTTATTTTAACAACCTTATGCTATTTTCATCCCATTTTTCAGATGAAGAAACTGAGGCTGAGAGCAGGGAAGGCACTTCGGGACTGATGCTAGACAGTGGGCTCTGAGTTTCCCTTCTCCCAGGCACTCTGTCTCTCCAGCACCCATGACAATTGCATCCCTCCTCTACCTTGCCACTGAAGAGCTATTCTTGTGAAAGGCAGTCTTTTGCCCAAGCCTCAGTGGAAAATGTTCCTGGCTGTTTCTCGCCATGGATGTTTTTGTATAGAACAGGGTCCCCTCCCATCCTTCCCAATTCTTACTTTGATGATCCAACCCCCAGGACCTCAGAATATGACCTTATTTGGAAGTAGGTCCCTGGCAGATGGAATCAGTTACTATGAGGTCATACAGGAGTAGGGCGGGTCCCTCTAAAACATGACGGGTGTCCTCCTGAAACCGGGAAATCTGGAGACAGGTAGGCCATGTGGACATGGACAGACATAGGCAATGCAGCTGCTGCCAAGGACTGGCAGACTTGGTCAGGAAACCATCAGAAGCTCTGGGAGAAGCCAGGAACAATCCTCCCCCAGCCCTCGTAAGGAACCGTTGGGGAAACAGTCTGTCCTGAATCAATTCTACCTACTGACATTTTATGGACTCTACCCCCAGAGCCAGAGATCCCAGGTACCCAGGACTACGACTCCCAGAATGCCAGGGACCCTGCCATGACACGTGACTTCTGGGAGCAGGGATTGCTGGGAAATCAGGGCGGAGTTAAGCGGCCATTTTTGGCGAAAGCCAACAGGTGTGGGGGCGGGGCCTGGGTCCCGCCTGCCTTCAGCAAGCGCCAGGTCGCCGCTCGGCTGCGTCACGGTAGGACGCGCTCACCAGTCACTTTCGTCCCCTGTGCTCTCCTCCTCCCATCTTCCTTGAGGATGAACCGCGTTGACTTTTCCCTCGGGCCGGCCCTTGGGTCTTGTCCAGAGTCTCAGCACGGGGACGACTCACCCAGGCATCCTGTTTCGCTCTGGGGTCGCCTGGAACAGAGCCCGCCTGTGCACCCTTAATGCTAGAGTCCCGGCCGCCAGGGCCCTGAGACCCCGCGGCTCGGGCTACGGCCCCAGGTGTTGGGGAGCCCCAGGGCGCCAACGCAGGGCCTCCCAGTGACTGGGCCGAGGACACAACTGCCTTCTGTCGGCCGCGGGGCGGGGCTGCAGGCCGAGCGGGGCTCACGGGTCCCGGCCCCTGCCCGGCCGTCTTGAAGGAAAACTTTTCACATCAGGTCCTGAAGGGGCCCTGGGTCGCTGACCCTGTCCCAAGGGGCCAGCGGCTGCTCACTCGTGGGAGAGGGGGGGCTCAGAAACTGTGCCCCCGGAGTTTCCATGCCCTCTCCCCCACCCCGGCCCCCCAACAGCACCATGAGCACAGCCCAGCGCGCCCTGCCTGCGGGCCCACCCTGGGAAGCCCGTCTGGGAATCCCACTCTGAAATGGTGTGTGATGACAACTGACTTAGCAGCCAGCGGGGGGACCCAGCGCTGTGGACGCACACCCAGGAGTACCTGGCCACGTGTGTCTGTGGGTTCTCGGTTCTGACGTCAGAGGGACGTGCCGACCTTCCCCCTACCTCCCTCTCCCCACCCCAGCCTGCGTAATCTGCAGAGAGGCCGCAGGTGTCCCCAGGGGTTCTCCCCAGTCTAAGCGGGTGGGGAAGGAGACAGCCAGGTGCAGAGGATTCAGAAGTCAGGACTGGGCTGTGAAGCTGGCCCCCCAGACAGACCTCCACTCCAGTTCCCTGCCTCGGTTTACCTTTCCTGCAAGGGACCTCCCGCTGCTTCTCAGCAGGTTCATTGAGATGGGTAGTGAAATCTCCAAAGGCCTGTCATGTCTTGGGGTTCAGGGAGGGTTTTCTTCACCTCCCACACACCCTCCAGAGAAGGTTTGGCTTTCTGAGGTCAAGTCCCCAGTCTGGGTCACGGACACAAGGGCCCTTTAGCCTATCGTCGGGAGGGAGGCTGAACAGGGCGCTTCGGACACAGCCCTTGGGAAACGCCAGATGTTAGTGTTGCTGCTGTCGAACACCTGTTACATGTGACAGGCGGCAGATTACTGCCTGGATGGGATGCAAGTTGTAGAAAACAGACCCATGTGATACAAACCGTGTGTCTCTGCGACTGGGATCTCTGGCTTCCCAGATGTACATGTGGGGACGTTATTCTGATGTGTTACCAGCTACAGACTGCAGGGGTCGCCCTGCCGACCCATTTTAAAAGTACATATTGTGATGTATGCACACACACACATGCACACACGTGCATATGCACTGCACTGCCTGGCACAGCAATTCACAGAAACGCCCGTCCAGTATTTAGCAAACTTAGGGTCTGTATTGCCTCTGCACCCCAGAACCTCACAGTTCCTGACACACAGGAGCTATCTGGGAAGGGCTTTTCCCACACTCCAACTGCATCTGCTGACCGGACTCAAGTCTCCCCAGGGGAAGTTTCCTCTCCCTACTGGGCCCCCAGGGCAGCCTAGGACTAGAACAAACACGACATGCCGGTCTGCCGTTCAGCGCGGAGTGACCTGCTGGCCACATCCCTCCCTAGGCTGCACTCTCCACCCCAAGCTGAGGGCCGCAGCTGCGGGGCTCTGCCAGGACTGGGACGCAGCCCGGCCGCCCGCCCGAGCCTCACCGATGCTCTCCATCTGCAGGTAGCACTTGCTGCCCAGGCAGTAGCGCCACAGCCCCTGGTGGGCGAAGGACCCCGACAGCCGGTACTGCAGCCAGTGGTCGGTTGTGGTGGCCACCACCAGGAGGACGACTCCCACGCAGGCGCAGAGGAGGCCGCCGCCCACGAAGCTGTGCATGGTGACCTGTGGGTGGGGAAGGTCAGTGCTGGCTCTGGGTTGAGGGAGGGGCTGGGGCCCAGACCCAGGTCTGGGAGAAGATGTGGGGGCCTGAACTCCAGGGTCCTAGGAGAGCAGGGGCCTGGGGCTGGGACGCCAGGGGGTGGACGAGTGGGCCAGGACCTGGACTCCCCGGTCCTGCAGAGGAAGGTGGGGGCCTGGGCCCTGGGTCTCGGGGAGGAGGGGCCCAGGTCCACGCCTGATCTTACCGGAACGGCGGAGCCTGCCCTGAGCCCTCTGTCTGTTCAGCCCCTCTGTCCAGACTGGGCTGAGCCAAGTCACTCACCTCTCTGCTCCCAGTTCCCCTAAATCCCTTAAGCCTCCCCAAACAATGGCCCTGGGGCCCAGCAGCTTCCAGCGGGCAGAACTGCAGCGGCTGCAGAGGCCCCAAAAAGATTTTGCTGAAGCAGGGCCCAGCGTCCCTCCCAGCCCTGGGCCCGTGGCCTCCTCCGTGACCTTCCCGGCGACCCTGCCACCCTCTCACACCCCTGCTCACGGCACCGCTGGGTGCTAAGCACACACGGAGACAGGACACGGGACAGTCATGTTTATTGTTCACACAGGGTGCTGCAGCCAGGGACGGGACGTGGGCAGGGGCTGTGGGGGTGTGGATGGCAAGGTCGCCGGGCATGTCTTGGGGGGCCGGCTGTGGGGGAAGAGGGCGGGTTTGGGGCCAACAGTAGGTAGGTGGAGTCGGGATGAGGGTGGGCTGGCCTCAGGTGGCTTGGGGATGAGGATGAAGAAGCTGGGAGGGGGCTGAGGGAGGGAGGGGCAGGGGGCTGGGGTGGGCATGAGCAGGACACCTGAGTGACTGAGGTGGGGCAGGGGGCCTGCAGAGGCCTTGGCCAGAGCTGTGGTTTGGGGACGAGGTTAGGGGTGGAGAAGAATGACGTAGCGCCGGGGACTGAGGACGAGGTGGTGCTGTCCTGTGGTAGCTCCAGGGCCTGAGGACGAGGTGGTGCTGTCCTGTGGTAGCTCCAGGGCCTGAGGACGAGGTGGTGCTGTCCTGTGGCCGGCGAGGGTGTCCACCACAGGGAGGCCTGGGTTCTGGCATGGCTTTGACATTCAGAGTGTTCTGGCTTGGGACCTTGAGTCACTCTGTATCTCACCAGGTGACTGCACGGCCCCTTCCTGAGGTTTTTGGGGAAGAAGTCAGGGGTGGGTTGTTTCTCCGGGTGTCTCTGAGAAGGCTGCAATGACTCTGGGCTCCAGGAATCCCCAGGGGGCCCTGCGGGGCCTCTCCTGCGCCCGGGTGCCGGACACGGGGTCCTAATATTCTGCCTCCCAGTCCTCAGCTGCAGGCGGCAGGTCCACGGGTGGTCCAGGACCTTGGGCCTCCTCCTCCCCATCCTGGGTAGGTGGTGCCAGTGGGGATGGCGGCCTCACGGGAAGGTTCCTGGGAGCAGCGCCAGCGCCCCCCACCCAGCCCCTCTCTGGAGGCTCGGCCCTCGCAGGCCCCCATCGCCCCTGGCCCCTTCCCCGGCCTGGCCTGTGCCGGACCTCCTGAGCCCCCCGCACCCGGGTTGGATTCGCGGCCCTGCCGGGCGGCGGGCAACACCCCCTGGAGCAGGGGCAGAAGGGCCAGGCCTGCTGGAGGGCGTAGGCCCCCAGGAGGGCGCTGTGCAGGAGGCAGGAGAGGGCATCCAGGCGGATGGGCACGGTGACCGAGGCGACGCTCTCCGGCAGCCCCAGGTGGGCCGGGTCCTCGCTGCCCAGGAGAGAAGGTGGCAGGGCCAGGAGGGGCACGGCGGGCTGCAGCTCAGGCGCGGGCGGTGGCGAGGGCAGACGGTTCCTGCAATGACGGGCAGGTCAGCGGCCGCCGCTCGCGCCTGCCTCAAGCCTGCCTGAGGCCTCGGGCTGCTTCCGCCGCCGCAGCCCCGCCGTCTAGGGCCAGGCGGCTGGGCCGGAGCTCGGGCTCCAACTCGGGGCCCCCGCGAAGCAGGAGAGGGCGTCCTGGGGCGGCCCCCACACGGCTCTGGGCGGGGCCCGCAGCGGCCCTGTCTGGCACTGGGATTTGCCAGCCTGCAGGAAGCGACCCGGAGCCCTGGGAGGCGGGGCCTGGAGAAGGTCTCCGTCACCGTTACGCATGACTGTATGTAATACGTGTGTTACAAGACTACTGATGCGGCGGTTATGCTGCTCTGGTGGCTGGCACCACGCCGCTTTTGTGATGAAATATAATGACTACACTTCCGCAGTCCTGCGGCCGGCGCTGCTCCTCCTCGACTCTGCCCCGCCCCGCACGCGGCCCTCCTGCTCGCAGTCTGCGTCGTCCATGATGCGCCCTGAGCCTTTTCCTCTCCGGTTGTTCTCACCCGCGCCCCTCCTGTCCGGTCCCAGCCCTCCCGCGCGGGCGCTGGTGGCTTACCCCTCCGGCCCAGTCCCTTCCTGCTGCTCTTCCATCTTCACAGGGTTTATTTGTTCTAGAACCTTCTCCCAGGGAGGCGGGGAGGTGGCCAGAAGAAAGTGGGCGGGGCTTTGTCAGGATTGGACTTGAGCCAGGGGCATGAAGGGCCCTCCCTGGATCTGACCCCCCACCCTCTGGGTCTCAGGACCCAGCCCCCCAGCCTTCCAGAGACCTGCTCTGAGCCCTCTTCCCTTCGGGAGACCAGGACCCGCTCCCCACCCCAGACCCAGGACCAGGCCCCGCCCCTCCCCCCTCAGACCGGGGCCAGGCCCCGCCCCTCTCCTTCGGAGGGTGGGTGTCCCTCCTCTCCTCTGTCCTCCTGGTGGGTGTCCTCGGGACAGCAGGTAGTTGTCTGCAAACCTCTGACTCTAGCTGGGGGGGGGGGGGAAGCGGGGAGCCATCAGACTGGCCCAGCGGCTTAGGGGCAGCGCAACCTCCTCGCCTGTGTCTCTGCCTTGATTCTGCGACCTCGAGGCTAGTCTATGCCCGTCTCCCCTTCGAGAAACGAGGCTGAAGGGCCTTCCAGCGCTCATGAGGTGTGGAAGCGGCCGCCACAGACTGCAGCTCGGTCAGTCTCTACCCACAGCCATCTGCTTTCTAGCCTTTGTTCCGCCCCTGCCGTCCCTGACGCCCTTTTCCTCACTCCTCCCTGCTCACCTCAAAAACCTCATTTGGTTTGAAGTTTTCACAAGTATCTGTCGCTGTGTGAACGCCCACTGTCCTGTCATTCCGACCGGGTCACGCCACACCGCTTCGCCCCTGCCCGCATGTCTTTGGACGAGGCGACCTCTCACCATTCCTCCTGGCGGACAGTGGGCCGGCCAAATAGATGGGCAGGAGACCTCCCTGCCAGGGGCGGTGAGACAATCGTTGATTAAAATTCGCGTCTATTTTATGATACACCTGACTAGCACCCCCAAAACTGTTCCTGCGATGAAGGCTGGGAGAGCAGAGGGGATACCTGCAGTATTTTCTTGAAGAGTAAGACCGTGGCTGCGAGTGACTGGGCCGCGCGGGGCCATGGGCAGGCCCCTGTGGGGAGGAGTGGGAAGACCTGGGAGCTGCCATTTCCAGGACTAGGAAGGGATAAACCAGGGGGAGGGAGACCGGTCCATTTTTTGAAGTTTTGGAGGATTATATTAAACACACAAGTTACAAAGTGAGTATAGATGCCCCCAAAGCTCTCCCCTGACTTCCTGTCTGCGATCAGGAAGCATTTGTCAGACAAACCAGCCAACCCCACTGTAGTCAAACCCCAGATGTGCTGTGGGTTTGCTACCTGGCCAGCCAGGGGCTCTTTTCTGTGTCCTCTCTTCTCTGTTCCAGAATCCACAGCAGGACCCCCCTTGTCACCAGCTCACCTGTCCCCTCTGTCTATAGCAGTTTCTCAGTGTCGCCCTGTCCTCCTCACCTGGATGGTTTTGAGGGATGCTAGTTACTTTCATTTCCATTTCAACTGATGATTCTGACTCATTTAGCTCACCTTTCACAGATGATCACACTGGGCCCCTGGGGGTTCAGTAAGAGACTCACGGGTGTACCCTTCCAGGGGAGCTAAGTTACAAAGTTTTAAAGGGACAGGAGAGTACCAGTCAAAGTTTGTTCTGGGCTGAGCTGTGTCCTGGAATGCCAGGCTCTCTGCCTGCCCCTTCCAGAAAATTCTAAGACTGTTGTGAATCAGGATTGCGTGCTTTTTGGTATGGTATGGTACCTTGTTTTTTTTTAAGATTTATTTATTATGCATACAAGAGCTGGGGTGTAGGCTGGTGGGGGGGGGTGAGAGGATTCACCAGAGACAGAGTGGGGAGCAGAACAGGCAGCTCTACTGAAACCCACTGCTGAGGGGAGCAGCGGGGAGACAGGAGAGGTCTGCTGCGCCACGTGGGTCAGCCCCCGGCCAGCCGGGTATCAAACTCGTGCTGCAGGGGCAGCGGATGCTTCACAGTGCTGAGACCGAACCCCTGCGCCACCAGGGGGGCCGTGGCATGGTGCCTTTGGCAGCCTGGTGGGCCACCTGTTCCGGACAGATGTCAGGACAGGGCATTCCAGCGGAGATTACAGTCCACCTGTTCAAACAGGACTTTTTGGGTGTCTTAGCCCAAGATTCATTTTCCGTGTTTGATCAGGGCCCGATGAATGGTGCCAGCCCCGCGTTCAAACAGAAGCCAGTTGATGACTCAGCTTACTTTGCCCGGAGAGGCAACTCACATCTCAGTGTCTTACAACTTCTTATTTCTTCCCCCTGGACTCCCGCAAGAATGGCTCAGAAGGTGACGAACGTGAGACACCTTTAGGGGAAGAGCAATAGCGCCATGCAGAGCGCCAGAGCCAGCCAGGGAGGCGGAGGCCGAGGCGTGGCTGAGGCGCGGCTGTGCTGCGGGCAGCTGGCAGGTCACGCAGGGGGACAGCCCCGGTGGGTCTCTGCAGGCCGCAGTGGTTTTGTGTCCGCAACGCTGCCCCTCCCCCAGTGCTGGCAAACAGCTCACCCCACCCCCAGTCCCAAGTCACAGTTGCCAAAGTCAGGACCCTTCACCCACAAAACTCAGGCCCCGTGCCCTAGCAACGCCCTGCCCTGCTGTGCTTTCTCAGGTCAAACTGACAGCCCAGCCTCTCGCCCTTGGGGTTTGGGGGTGGGAGGGGGCCAGAGTCTCTCCGCCTTTACGTCTTACAGAGAGCTTCCCTTTCCCTCCGAGCCTTTCCAACAGCCTCACTGCATTTATTTTTTAAGATTTATTTATTGATGCATACAAGAACTGGGGTACAGGCCAGAGGTCTGGGGGTGTGTGTGAGAAGACTCACCAGAGACAGAGTGGGGAGCAGAACAGCAGATCGACTGAAATCTGCTGCTGAGGGGAGCAGCGGGGAGGCAGGAGAGGTCTGCTGTGCCCTGTGGGTCCCCTCCCTGGCCAGGACCGAACTCGTGCTGCAGCGGCTGCAGATGCTTCACAGTGCTGTGCCTCGATGCTGCCCCGCCAGGGCTGTCCCTCTGCTTTTGTGCATTGAAAGGAATCCTGACTGCGGTGCTTACCCACTGTAGGGCCCGTCTGGGTTGGTTTCATTTTCACTCTTGCCGTGTGACCCTAGCCAGGCCCTGGCCCCTCGGAGCCCCTGCCCACGTGAGGTGGTTGCTGTGTGCCCACTCGCTGCCTCTGTAACTCTGCTCTGCCCGGCCGCTTAGGCCTCTGCAGCTGATCCAGCTTCTCGCTTTCCTCGGGACTCAGTTACACTCGAGGTCGGCACGTCGGAGAGGGCTCCCAAGCGACCAGCAAGGACCAGTAACTGGGCTTACCAGCAGCCGCGGCGCCCAGGGACGATGGCAAGAGGACCGGGGTGCCCCGAACTGCCTGCAGGCCGGAGCGCCGGTGAATCTAACCGCGCGTAGCAGTGAATGCCCCAGAAGCCCAAGTGTCAGACCGCACATGATTGCCACTCGGCAACCATGTCACGATTTGCATCTCCGTCACGCTCTGTCTCTTCTGAGTAGAGGGAGGTCCCCACAGGCTCCCGCGTGCTCAGTGCAGTGCTCAGTGCAGTGGGTGTCTGGTGACAGATGGCCCCAGGCCCTTCGTCTGGCACGTCACTGCCCTTCAGTTTAGGAGGCTCAGGGGAGGGTCACACACTGACATGCCATGCGGCGGCGGGAGGCCTGGCCTCAAGTCCTGTCCTTCCCGCGCCGCGCCCCTGGGTAAGACACGCACTGGGGAGCCATCCGCAGGAGCCACGTGCAGTCGTGGCTAGGGGCGTGGGCTCTGGGCTCGGGGTCCCTGGGACTGAATCTTGTTAGTCTGGCTCCAGGCCAGTCTGTAACTTTTCTTGGCAACCCCTTGCTCAATTGTAAAGCAGATCGGACTATCTTAGGGGAGCCCTGGAGAAGCCCAACTCAAAATGCGCTTTCCTCCTCTCCTCTCTGACTCTCCTCCCTTTTCTTCTTTCTTTTTTTTAAAGAAAGACTTGTTTTGTTTATGCACACAAGAACTGGGGTACAGGCCAGAAGTACAGGGGTTCACCAGAGGCAGAGGGGGGAGCAGAGCAGGCAGATCTGTTGAAGTCTACTGCTGAGGGGAGCAGTGGGGAGACGAGGTCTGCAGTGCCATGTGGGTCCCCACCCTGGCTGGGGATCAAACTCGCGCTGCAGTGGCCGCTGATAGCTTCTTAGTGCTGAGACTTAACCCCTGTGCACCAGGGAGACCCCACCCTTCTTCTTTTTGGCTGGTCACTGATCTTCACCTGAGGCCTAGCTGTCACCAGGAGAGCTGGGAACCACATACCATGACTCAAGGGGGAATTTTTCTCATTGTGACTAATACAAGAAATAGAGCAGTTCCCACAGCTGCTCTGTCTAAGAACGTGTGCCTGCTAACTCCTTTGTCACTGTCAAGAAAAGTCAGGCCTTCCTATGGTGCCTTCTGTAAGAATAAAAGTCCTGAGTGGATGTGAGGACCGGCGTCACCTCAAATGAAAGGACGAGCAAACTGGTCACCTCCCCAGCGGAGACGGCCGTGGAGCTGGCCACTGTGGAGGTTCTTGTGTCTCCCAGCTCACGTGTGGGCGGGGAGTGGGCAGCGTCCTTATCCATAAAAGGATAAATAGATAAAGACAGCAAACCAATGGGGGAATTAGCTCTTGATTACTGAGTTAGCACTTGCTAGGTCTTGCTGAATCCTTCTCTAGAGTAACTCCAGCCTTTTCTTACTGCCTTGTAAAAAGAGCCAGTTTCTTAGGACTGGCAAAAAGAGACTTCCTACCCTGTCTTTGGTCAAAAACTCCCTGAAGACTTTTTGTGGTTATTTATGGGCTCCTACAAGCATTGTGTGACAGCAGAGCCCGGGCTAGTGCTCACCGGACCTTCATCAGTGCTGGAAACATTTTCTCGAGTAAAAAGCTCTGAATCTGAGCTGGTGCTGATGCGGAGGTGGGGACGAGGTGTGGGCATCCTGGGCTATTCTCTGGCTCCGCCCTGAGACCACTCTCCCGAGGTGATAAATCTCGAGGCCTGGGGCGCTGAGCCTATCCAAGCGCGCCCCCTTCAGGCGGCACCGGCCACGGGTAGGAAACTGGGTTTACAGCCGCTGGGTCACTGGTGAGACACCTGACCGTGTCCTTTCTCCTCTGTGACCTTGGATAAGTGAATTAACCTCTCTGATGGCTCCGCCATGGGGATTCTCCTCACCACACACGCAGTTGTTTCTGGCTATGTTTACACATTACTGTCCCCAAATACCAATGGCCGCCCCCTCCTTCCCTCCTGTTAGGACGCTGCCACCGTTTGCTTTGAGACCTGAGAAAACCCCACTGGCCCATACAGGCTTTTCAGCTTTACCCCTAACTTCTGCTTAATCTCTTCCCCCTCAGCTCTTCCTGTCTTCCAGTTTTGTAACATCAGTTTTCTCTTTTTATGCAAAGGTTAGCTCCTTTCTAGGCTTCTGTTTTCTGACTGACAAGTAGTAACCAAGCCCCAAGAGGGCCTTCTCCGAAGCTGTAGAACTAAGAGCTCAGGGGAAGAAGGGCCCAGGTCTGGCCTGAGAAACCTTCCTCTCCCTTCCCGAGCCCCCTCCAGGGGCTGACGGTGCGCCTTCCCACCATCTGCACGCATGCGGCCCCCCAGCCTCCTTGTGGGCTCTCCTGAGATCCCTGGGTCCTGGAAGCCCTTTGCCCAGCCTCCCTCGGCCCCCTGGCCGGCCCCCTCTGGGGGAACTCCCCACCTTGTCGTTTCCCCCTGGTTATTCTCCACCCCTTACTGGACTCCACTTGTTTCCTCTTCTGCAGAAATAGGTCGGTTTTAGGTGAAATCTGCAAACCTTGCCTGTCAAGGACCAGCCGATACATATTAGCTGTGGGCTCATCAGCTCTGTGTGACGTCAGCCACAGATAACATGTAAGAGAATGGCCCTGACGCAGCCCCTAAAACTTCCTTCTGGGGTACAGACGTCTGAATGTCTTGTGTTTTCCATGCGACTCAAGTCTGCTTTTCACCCCACTTCCAACGCCATTTAATGCGTGAAACACAGTCTGTGGGGTGGGGTGGAAAAGGCAGGTGCTGCCTTGACCTGTGGGGTTAGCTCACCAAACCCCCCAGGGGACTGCCACGCCATCCCTCAAGGCCCCCACCTCTCCTGGCTTCCCAGACCTCGTGTTTGGATAGGGGCGCTCTGGAGACATTTGTCAGCAGTTCCCACAACCAGGGCTGGAGCACCTTGGAGAATTTTTTCCTTTTAAAAGATTTAATAAGGGGAGAGACTTTGCCTCTGTTTCTCCCCTCACCGGCAACCCGCCATCCTCAGTAGAACTTGACTTCTGCATACTCTGAATAGCTAGCCCTGGGCGCCTGTGCCTCCCGGGGCCTGAGCGCCTGGAAGTTAAGCATTGCATAGTGGGTGTCCTCTTGCGTGGGCTCTGCCTCTGGGGCCTGAGTGGGTGGTTTGGGTCCTGGACGACTGTGTGAAATGAAATGCAGCTCCTGGTTCCCCTTGGAATCTGGGGAGACAGCCCTTGGAGGAGGGGGCTGGGAGGGCCTGCTTGGTTTGGGCTTCCGGTTCTGCGCCTAGGGGAGGAATGACAATCTTTGATGGACTAAATTCCCTGTACAGCAAAGGGACGGCAGCCCAGACAGTTGAGTGATTTGTCCGGGAACACACAGCGGTGGCAGCAAAGCTGAAGCCTGGCCGGCCTTCTGCTGTTCATCACTAGGACACGCTGCCTCTCAACGGCTTTAACACTTACTATGGCATGAGCTATGATAAGTCATGAACTCGGGCTTCTGATCGCGGAGTAGCCGCTACAGGCTGAGCCAGTGCCTGAGTTCTAATCCCTAAAAGGTGGAGCTGAGTTGGAGAAAGAGAAAGCAATGCTGGGTTTAGAAAGGGGACAAAGAGGTAGTCTGAGGGGGAGGCACTCACCAGGGGGCCTGCGCGAGGGACCACGTTGATATAATCCAGGATGGTGCTCCTCCTTGTGACCCGTTCTGCCCGGGGGCCTTTCCTCCTCAGAGTCTTCATTCTGAGGAAACAATTGGTTCAGTGTCCTGGTCCTCCCCGGCCCCGCCCCATGTAGGCCCGCCCCACCTCCATCCCCTTCCTAGCTCCGCCCCAGCCCGGTCCCGCCCCTACTCCTGACCCCGCCCCTAACCCTCCTTGGCCTCACCTCCATCCCCTCCCTGCCCCGCCCCTATTCCTGGCCCCGCCCACCTTCCTTTCTGGCCCCTCCTCCGGGCCCCAGATTCCTCTTCCCCTCGCTCCCAGCTCCTGATCTGGCTCCTAACTCACAGGATCAGGGTGAGGCAGAAGAGGAGGGTCGTGGCGCCAGTTCCCAGAAGTATTCCATGGGAGAAGGTTTTCGAGACGAGTCCCTTCTCACCTGCGCGAGGAGTCTTTGATAATGCCTGAGCCCCTCTCATCCGCTTGGGTGCTCCTGCCCTCAGGCCCTTGGGAGGAATTACCCGCAATCTCTTCCCATCTCCCAGAAACCCTGCTTGTCCGGCCCAGAGCCCAGGCCTTCCAGCTGGGTCACAGGACCCTGTCCCCTGCCCCACTGAGCCCCGCCCCCAGGTGCCCCCCTGACCTGGCTGCAGCAGGAGAGCTGTGCTTCTGGTCCCGTGGGGGTTCTGCGCCTCACAGCTGAGTGTGAGGTCAGGGCTGAGCGCCCCGAGGCGCACGGAGCTGTTGGCCCAGAGCCCCGAGTGGCTGAAGGTGACCTCCACAGAGCTGTTGCTGCTGCTCCCCTCCAGCAGCTGCTCCCCCAGGCGCCAGCGCAGGGCGGGGGCCGGTTGGGCTCCAGCAGAGCAGCTGCAGAGCAGACCCCCCTCCACCAGGGAGCAGGAGGGACCCAGCAGCCGCGGGGGGTCTGTGGGAAGGGGAAGGGGGTCAGCGGTGTCCCTCCCCTCCCCTCCCCCGGACCCGGGGTCCCCACCCGCACTCACATTGCACGAGCAGGTGCAGGGAGACACGCTGGGAGCCCAGGGGGTGCTGGGCCAGGCAGGTGAGCTCGCCTTGCTGCTCCCTTCGGATCTGAACCAGCTCCAGGACCCCGGGGTCTGTGGACTGGGAGGGGCTCAGAGTGCGCCCCCCCAGGGCCCAGCTCAGCCTGGCCGGGGGGTTGCTGTCGGTGACACAGAGCAGGCGCAGAGACTGGCCCTCCAGGACAGGCAGCGTCGTGCCATTCCCCAGGCTTCCCAGGACTAGGGAGGGAAGAGCAGGAAGAGGGCTGAGGGGACCCTCCTGCACACCCCATTCCAGATGCTGGGGCCCCCACTTTGGCACCGTGAGCTCCTCGGCACCCCTTCCTACCTGTCCTGTTTGCGGGGGAGGCCGTCACTCTCAGGTCGTCTGGGGCACCTGGGACAGAGAAGGGCAGGAGGTCGGAGGGGCTCCTGGGGCCGAGAGGGGCGCGCTGACCGCAGGCCAGTGGTCCGCCAGGCTGGCTCCTGTGACGCTGACTTGAGACACCATAAAGTATGTAAATACAAACCGATAATAATATCTGTGGCTCGTTCTGGCCCAGAGTCCCTAAAACCCTGGGGATTCAAGCCCCTCTCAGCTGCGCCTGAGCTCGCGTGCAGGAGCTCCTGTGCCTGAGCCTTGGGGGAGGGGTGGGGTGTTGGGGACACCAGCCCTGTGGCTAGAGGGTTGGAGCTGGTGACCCTCACCCCCACCTGGGGGAGGAGCTGGAGGTCGGCGGCTCGCCAGTGGCCGATAACCCATTTTTGGGTGGATATTGAAAATCAACTCGGTCGTTGACATCTAGATGAGTTTGGGGTGCCTTTTCACATCTCCGCGTGTGCGCAACTCCCTTCGCCTTCTGCCATGGCCCCGGCAGTCCTGTCCCCGCCTCACGCCACCCCCACCCTGGTCACACAGTTTCAGTCCGGGCTGTAGACTCCGTGCTCTGCCAGCCTGGCACTTCCTGTAGCACCCTGTCTCCTCAAGTTCCAGCCACATAGTCCCCCCCAAAAGCAGTCAACGCAAAAATAGACCGTGGCACAACAGACTTAGAAGAACGTCTCTTTGCAACAGACGCCATCACCAAAGCGAACAGGCAGCCCCCGGACTGGGGAGGACAGCGCCTGAGGACTTGATCAAGGGCCCGTGGCACCCTAAAACCCGGCAGGTTCAGGCCTGGGGAGCACGCGGGGTGCGTCACCTCCCCAAGCTCCGCCGCAGCACTGGCGCCGTCCTTTGGCAGACTGTGTCCTGGTGAGCCCAGGGCTCCCGGGCTGGGAGCAGCTCGTGAGCGGCTGGGCTGGGGGGCTGTCTGGAATTGCCCTCTGCATCCAAAGTGGGGGGCAGTCCCCCCACCCTCCGCCTGGGGAGGCCTCAGGCAGGCAACTTGAAGTGACTCGGTCTGAGGCCCCGCTGGTGCCCAGGGCATGAGCTCGGTGGTGTGGAACCGCTGTCAGAATCGCGGAAGGGCCCCAGCTCTGGGGGTGCCCCCCCGTCACACTCACTCTGCACAGCCAGGTCCAGCCAGCAGCTCTGGGCGCCCAGCCTGTTCTCCGCGCGGCAGGTGTATCTCCCCGCGTCCCCCGCCTTCACCTGGGGCAGCGTCAGCGCCAGTGTTCTGGAGCCCAAGGAGGGGGACCAAGCGAGGACCCGGTTCCCCAGGGCCCAGCTCAGGGTGGCGGGCGGCCAGCCATCAGCGGTGCAGAGCAGCTGCAGGGACTGGCCCTCCCGCACGTCCAGCCGCGAGGCCTGTGAGCCGCTGCTGGGGGGCTCTGGTGCTGGGGTGGCGAGAATAGAGAAAAGAGAAGGGCAGTCACCACTCCCCACGCTTGTCCCCGCAAGGACGTGGCCCCGCCCGGCACATACCTGGCACGTCGGCCTGCGAAGTGCTGATCCTCAGCTCTCGGGGCGCGTCTGCAACCAAGAGGCTGGTGGGGAGGGGCCCCGGAGCCGTGGCCAGAGGAGCCCCTTGGGCAGAGAACGCCTCTCCCCTCCTGGGAGGTCGCGTGAGAATCCAGTGCCTGGCGCAGGCTGGTGGACAGCGGCGGCGGGTCCGCCCTCCCTCCCACGCCAGGCGCCCTCCTCACCGCTCCCAGCCCCCCACCGCGTGCGGCCCTGAAGCCCCGCCATGGACTCACGGGCCACTCTGAGCTGGACGGTCCTCTCCGTGCTCGCCCTGGAGAAGTCCACTTGACAGGTGAGGGCGGTGTCGTGGTCCTGGACCCTCGGGGTGAGGGTGACCACGGAGAAGTGTGTGTGACTGCGGGCGACCCCTGGGGCGGAGAGGGCAGCCCCCCTCCAGGAGAAAGCAGGGACTGGACATCCCTCGAAGGTCCAGTTGAAGACACAGACGATGGTCACCTGGCGCCCGGGCTCCAGGGTCTCCGGCATGTAGAGGACCGGCTCCGGGGTCTGCGCTGGAGGGGGAGAGGCGCCATCCCAGCCCTGGGGCCCGGATGGGGGCCTCCCGGCGTGACCACTGGGCGCGTCCCTCCCCCCCCCCCCCCCCCCCCCCCNGCGCCCCCCCCCCCCCCCCCCCCCCCCGGCATGAGAAGCAGGAGGGGCAGGGAGAGGAGGTTCCCTCCCGTGCCGCCCCGGGGAATCGGCGCGTACCTATCACTTCCAGCGTGAGTGTGGACTCCAGGAAACTGTACCTCACCCTTGGGCCTCTCTCCAAGCGGAAGAAGTACTGGGCGCTGTCCCCCACCTGCGCCTCCCTGATCCGCAGGGAGCAGCTGAAATCCTGGGGTTCAACCACCAGCTGGAATCGGTCCGAGGTGCTCGGCAGCACCTGTCTATTCGGGTAGTTTGTGGCCACCGGGTCCCCATAGTAGGGCCACTGTCTGGTCCACGGGTCTTTGTACCAGGAGCCATATGCCGGGGTTGACTCAGTCCAGCTGTCCTTGGGGTACCTCAGTCTGCAGGGCACCAGCACACACAGGCCCTCCGGCACCCTCACCACTTCCTGCACCTCCAGCCGGTATAGAGGGTTCTGAGCCTGCGACCCTGAGTAGACATGGGTTCAGCCCAGGGCCCAGTCCCCCAGCCTATCCCCCAGGCCCTGTACCCCACTCACCGCCCCACAGCGCGGCCCACAGCAGCGGCAGGAGCATCTCTGCCTGGGAGTCCCCGGGACCCGCCGGGACAAGCTTCTCCCCCAGACTTCTGCGGACGCTTCAGCCGCTGGCCGCCAAGGGGAAGCGCACGCAGGCCTGCGGAAGCTGAGCGCGGGCACCGAGGCATGAACCGTGCCTCATGCAGTCCCAGCCCCCGCGCCCCCTTCCTCCCGGCGCCGCCCGCCTCACCCGCTGGGAGGACCCTCAGACTTTCCAGTGTCGCCAGGGCAACCTGATCAGGCGCCCTGCCTGGGTCACCTCTGGGTGGGGGGTGCCTGGCGGGGGGCTGGCGATGCGGGTCACAGGGAAGCAGAAGTGAAAGTCCCCGCGGGAGCCTGCTAACTGGGGGCCCTGGGCATGGGGGTGGGGGCAGGCAGAGGGGGCTTCTGGGAAGCGCGGGCAGGGCGGGTCTTGCAAGATGAAATGGGGGACGTCTAGGGAAGGCTACACGGTGGGTGGGTCCTTCCCGCCGTCTGAGGTGTCCCCACGATGGCCTGAGACACGCCAGCACTGTGGTTTGTAGCCGAACTGACAGTCTCCCCAGGAGCACGGGGCCACTCCGGCTGTCCCCTCCCTGCCCTGGGGGGCGCACCCAAGACCACCCTCTTCTGTGTCTCCCCTTCCTCTTGTCCTGCACTCGCCGCCGCAGCACCTGCACCCAGAGGCAAGGCCGGCGAGCAGCACAGCCTCTCGGAGCTCACGCGGCTCTGGCCCTTCTCAGAATGACAGTTCTGGTCACAGGGTCACGTGGTGACACTCAGGAGGACGTGTCTGGCCTGTCTGAGGAGCGAGCTGTCTTTGGGGAGCGAGAAAGTTCTCAGAAAGTGGGGAAGTGCTTAAAGCTGCCCGCCCCCTGCCACCCGCCCCGCCCCCTGCAGGAGGACATGGCCCTGGGCGGGACTGGCCGGTCCTCTGATGAGGGCGGCGAGGGGCTCCGGAGGGGGCCTGACGCGTCCTCCCGTCCTGGTCCTCGGCGTCGCGTCCCGCGTGTCTTCGGCTGTGACAAGCCGCGTTCCCACTTTTCGCCGCTAGTCGGGGCTGTGGCCCTAGTTTGGCCTCTGCGCGCGGCGAAGGCCGGTATCAGCCGCCTCATCTGCACCGCCCGCGCCCTGCGGCTTAGCGGCTCAGCGCCGGGCCACAGGCGTTAGCTGCGGCGCTGTGGGCTGTGGAGTGGGCTGGGGACGGGGTTTGGGCACCGCCGCAGCCCGCGTGGGGGAGGGGGCCTGGCCCGGAGCGCCTTCCTCTCTTCTCTGGGGGCCCCTCCAGCCACGTGGGATGGAGGGGACGAGCTTTGGAGGTCGCGGCGGTCTCTGCTGTTTCTCCTCTCCCCTCCCCCCGGCTCTGGCGCTGCTCCGGGGTTCTCTTGGGCCAAGGGCGTGGGCCTTGAGGGCTCTGCCGCCCGGACCAGATCCCGAGGTCCGCAGGCCGCTCAGCAGCGGCTCACCCACTCGCCCCATCTATCCGGTTTACCCACCTCCACGAGGGGGCGTGTGGGTCCCCCCAGTGTCCCCATGAAGATGGGACGGAGGGCCCCTGCTGCTCGGTAGCTGGTTACGTTTGTCTACTAATATAAGCGTGTAATCGGAGCTCTAAGAGTGTGAAGCTCGAACTATAGTCTCTAGGTTGTTAACCCCAGACGCTCCCGCCTCTGGTGACTGGGAAGTCTAGTGCAGCTCTCCGTCTAACGAGCGCTCGCTGCTTCTCACGGCGAGCCTACTGCTGAGGGCCGAGCAGCGCTGTCAGCTGCGGCAACCGTTGGGTGTCCTGCTGTTTCCTCCCTCGCCCCACGTCCCGGCACCCTGCCTGCAGACCCGCCACGCAAGTCTAGTATCCGGGAAGGCGCCGCCCACGAGCTGACATTTTGATCAGGTGGTCCTTGGGCAGGGGAGGCTGTCCTGGGCCCCGTGGAGATTGGGCGCCATCCCTGGCCTCTAGACCCCACAAGCCGGGAGCCGCCGCAGACCCGGTGGTGCGTTACCATCGGCTGCAGACAGCGCCACCTGTGGTCTGGAGGGCAAAGTCGCCCTGCACGGAGGTAGGCCCACCAGGTGCGACGCCCTCAGGCCTCTCTGCTGGTCACAGGCTGTCTCCATGGCACTCCCTCCACCGTGCGGTTCTCACAGGGCAGCGCCGAGGTGGGTTTAAAATAGAAACCGGACGGAGCCTTCTCTTCAACATCGCATTGGCCTCTCCTTTAGAGAGGGAGAAACTCCAAGGCCTCGCCATGCCCGTACCGCTTCCCCTCCCAGGCCCGCAAGCTCTGCACTTCCTCTCTGCACTCTCTCCACCCCTGCCAGTTCCTTCCCTTAGAAGAGGTGAGGTGCCTGCTTCCTTCTGCTGCTTCCCTGCTCTCTGCTCAGAGGTCATCTCCGCAGAGGGAGGACCGGCAGTTCCACGTGGCCCCACCGTGGCGGCAGCATGTTCTCTGGTTGGTTTGGCCTCCTCAGCCCCTTTGCTTCTCAGTGTGACCTCTGCTTCCCTCCTCCGCCCGTGGTCAGACTGGCGCAGCCGCTACTCGCAGGCCACAGAGCCTTTCTAGGTGGCTTCTGGTTCTCTCGTTGCCCCGCAGGCCCTCGTGGGGTCTCCACATGCGCGGGGTAGGCCCCTTCATCCAGCTCCGTCCCCTCTGCTGCCCACACCCCCTTCTGTGGCCACAGCTGCCTCCTGCCTGGCTGGAGCCCGCCCGCCCTGTATCCCCTCCTTCCTTTTCCTGCCACGGTTTTCTTTTTTTTTTTTTAAAGATTTATTTATTTATGCATACAAGCACTGGGGTACAGGCCAGAGGTGTGGGGGTGGGGTGAGAGGATTCACCACAGAGA
>JAGFMF010011472.1:4599-18035 GCA_019455555.1 Galemys pyrenaicus
ACAGCAATAAAGACACAGAAACCAAAAATGAGGAGACAAGGACAGACTGGGGACACTTGGTGGGGAGGGGAGGTGGAGGGTTGAGGGAAGATGGGAGCAGGAGGGACGGAGATGGTAATGGGGAATACATGGGGATTACAATTAATGGGCATTTGACTATTTGCAGGGCTTACCAATTATACATAGTGCTGCTATAAACATAGGGGTACAGGTATTCTTTTGGATCTGTGTTTTTGTTTTTTAGGTAGGTCCTTAGGAGTAGTATTGCTGGGTCATATGGTAGCTCTGTTTTTATTAGACTGAGGAAACTCTATATGGCTTTCCATAGTGGTTGGATTAATTTGCATTCCCACCAGAAGTGTAGTAGAGTTCATTTTTCTCCACATCCTCACCAACATTTGTTGTTGTTGGTTTTTTTGATTTAGGAATTCTTGTAGTATTTTTTGGAGTGGTGGTTTAGTTGCAATGAATTTTTGGAGTTTCTGTTTGTCTGCGAAGGTCCTATTTTTCCTTCATAAAGGAAGGAGAGCTTTGCTGGATAGAGTATTCTTGGTTGGTATTTATTGTCTTGAAGTTTGCTGAATACACCCCTCCACTCTCTTTTAGCCCATAGTGTTTCTTTAGATAAGTCTGAAGTCAGCCTGATTGTTTTTCTTTTATATGTCATTTTTTTCCCTCTTGTCAGTTTCATTATTTTTTCCTTGTCTTGGATTCTTGAAAGCCTTACTATTATTTGTCTTGCTGTATTTTTCCTTTCATCAAGGAAGTTTGGAGTTTTTCTTGTTCCTTGTATGTCTATTTTCATCTTCCTTTTCATGCTTGGGAAGTACTGTTTGATTATGTCCTTGAATATTTTCTCCTTTTCTTGATTTCTCTCCTTTCATTCTGGAATTCCTGTAACTCTTACATATCTTTTCCTCATGGAGTCCAATAATTCTCTAAGTGTTTCTTCATTCTTTTTCCTTTGTACTTCTGTTTCTTTTTTTGTTTTGTTTCTTTTTATTTCTGTATCTTTGAGAGTACTGATTCATTCTTCCATTTCATCTATTCCATTTTCTTGTTTTTCCCCAGAGTTCTTTAGCTCCTGCATTATTTTTTTTGAAGTCCTGCATTTTTTTTTTCATTTCCCTCTTTAGGGACTCAACTTCCTTCTTCAAATCATTGTATTTTTCCTTCTCCCTTTTGTTGCCTGATTCTTTGTGTTGAGACACTGTGCTGCTGGTATTGATTGGCATCTTTTTGGGGTGCTCCTTCTGGGATGCTGGAAACTGGTGGTCAGATTGAGTTCAGTACTGTTACACCAAAACTCCACTAGGGTAGTGGTACTATGGATGTGCTGATGGGCACTGTCCCTGAAAAATCCCCTCCCTCTATATTTACTTAGCTCCAAAGGGGAGTCTTGAGGTCCCTGTCCTGCAACTCCCTATCATGCAACTATGGTTTTGAGGCTGTGTTTGGTCAGTGCCATTAGTCCACCTTGGTGGTGGATGGCCCTCTCAGCTCCAAATTGCTGGCGGGCACAAGGACTGGCTCTGGTGCACTTTCCAGCTCACCTCCATCTGCTTAAATTGTCTTCTCACAGTTCCACACAGAGGTTTCATGGGGCCCCTAACCCACAGCTCCCTTTTTTGCAACAGTGGCGTCTGGTGTGCATTTTCCCTATGGTACTGATACCCACATTGGCAAGAGTCCCCCTCACAGTCCCAAATTGCAGGCAGAGCACAAGGCCTGGCTCACGTGCACTTTACAGCTCACCTCTGTCTGCTTAACCTGCTTTCTCACAGTTCCACAGAGGTTTTCTTTGGTCTCTGACCCACAGCTTCCTGCCTTTCAACAATGGTGCCTGGCATGTGCTCTATCAGTGCACCAGCAGCCCACCTTGGTGAGGGTCTCCCTCTCAGTGCTAATCTTAGGTGGGTACAAAACCTGGCTCTTGTGCACTTTCCAGCTCACCTCTGTCTGCTTAAATTGCCTTCTCACAGTTTCACATAAAGCTTTTGTGGAGTCCCTAACCCACAATTCCCTGCCTTGCAACAATGGCGCCTGGTGCACACTTTCTTGCTGCTACCACAAACCAGCTCCGTAAGAGTTCCTCTCTCAGTACCAAATCACTGGTGGAGGACAAGGCCTGGCTCTGATGCACTTTCCAGCTCACCTCTGTCTACTTAACCTGCTTTCTCATAGTTCCACACAGAGGTTTTGTAGGGTTCCTGCCTCGCAGCTTCCTGCCTTGCAACAATGATGCCTCTATACAAATCTTTTTATAACATCTCATAGTGCTTTTTGTATAAATCCTCCACTTAATTAGTTAGGTTAATTCCAATGTATCTGATTCATTTTGAGGCAATTGTAAATGGAGCTATTTTCTCATCCATTGTTTTCATATAAAAATCATTTGGAGTTTTGTGTGTTTATTTTGTAAGCTACCAATTTGCTATCTTCATTGATTACTAGCTTTTTAGTGGACTCTTTAGGGTTCTTCATTTATAATATCATATCATCTGTCAATACTGACAGTTTCACCTCTTGTTTTCCAACTTTGATACTCCTTGTTTCCTTTTATTGTCTGATAGCTCTGGCCAAAACATCTAAGACTAAATAAAACAGAAGTAGTGACAGTGGGAATCTTTGTGCTGTGTTCTCTTGTTTTATTCCTGATCTTAAGGGGAAAGCTTTCAGGAGAAGCAATTTTAAATCACAGAGTGGGACTGCATTAAGGAAGGGGCCACACTGAGACTTCCTTCTGATGTGCGAAAGGGTGAGAGGGCCTATCTTTTTCTGTTTTCTCCTGATAATTAATGGCTGACTGACTGATTGTATATTGCAAACACAGAGAAATGCAAGGAAATATGGAAGGAAAAATCAGTTAATGTTGTAAAATGCTGCTGTATGTAAGTTACAAATTTTCCTGTATTGCATATAAAGTGGAATTGTGCTTTTACCACATTGCCTCACCAGGGATAATCAAGTAAGTACTGGTCATGAAGATTAAGAATCACAAAAGGCCTCCAGATATTGGTAAGAATCTGGTTGCACCAAAGGCAAAAACAGCCCACTCCTTCAGTATGGGAAGGTAGGAGGTTAAGGAGACTCTGTAGAGGTTTCATCAACCTGTGTCAGGTTGTCCACCTGCACCCCACAAAACAACATAGAATTGTTATTGTCTTCTTAGATTGACTGGGGGAGTTAAATAGTTCATGATCTCAAAAATCAAATTAAATATGTCAATCTTGTCTTCTCTGGAAAGAGTATGAAGATAAAACTAAGGCACAATACTGCTTTGAGAATGTTGTAAAAATTCCTGTTCTTGGAATTAAGAGTGTATCTTTGATTATGCAAGAGGCAGGCTTGGACAGGGAAAAGGATAGATTAGTGGACTCACCTTTGACACATTACTCACACTGTTATTCAGGGAACTGGTATTGCCTGCCAGACACTTTGATGTGACATTTGTATTGTAATTCCATTCACAGAAAGCTGTAGGGCCCTAAAGAAAACATAATATTAGATACATAGCGTCTACCAAAAGAGCTAAGGGAAATTCTTATTACTATAAAAGGAGCAGATTGGGGAGATTTTCAGTTTAGAAAGTTCCTAACATATTACTCCATGGTTGCAGCATATCCAGTTTCACTAAGGTGGACTGTTTAGAGGCCAGATAGATGTTTCTGAAAACAAGGAAGTAAGGAAAGTCTAGTGCTCACTCCCAACCTTACCCAGAGCACCATTGAGTCAAAGGACTTCCTTGCTTCTCATTCAAGGACAAAATCATCCCTTCCCCACAGGGTGAATGAACAACAGAGTATGAACAATAACAAAAACAAAACAAAAACAGGCAATCACCAAGCTGTAGTGGCTACAAGGAAAACAGAGTAAATTTACTCAAAATTAACAAAGTGCAGGCAACATAGACTATAATGCATTAGTGACTTAGGAAAGAAAAGAGATTTCTTTGGTGTTGTGCATGACAAATAAAGGGAGAGAGGTGAAACTCATGGAAATAAAGTGAGAAGGGCCTGCTATGGCAGTTTGGCACAATAAAAAAAATCTTTAAACATCACATGCTAAAGAGTTTCAACTTTATCCTGTAGGTGATAGTTAAAGAATTTTAACAGGGTTGTGATATCACATCATGGCAGCAGTACAGCAAAGAGACAAGTGTCAGATGCCAACTTTCTCAAGAAATGAACACCATAAACTATTGCATTTGTTACAGCTAAAAAAAGTTCCTTGGCAATTCTTTGAATATTTCACAACCAAGTATCCATGCCCCTCTCTAGTATACTTGGATGCTATATAATCCTCTCTTCTCATGAACTATGCACATTGATGTATTTAATTTATTAGATAAAAATAAATATACTAAACAGGGAATTGACATTCATAAGTCATGAAAATTCTATTTCTTTCACACACACAAATCTACTATGACCAATTAATGGCAAGTATATGTAAATTTTAAAATATTTTAATAAAAAAAAAGAAAAAAAAACTAAGAGGAAATTTTTGTAAGCTAAAGTATACTGGTAATGTTTCTCAATATTTTGTTGTGCTATATTTGACAAGAATGAATTTTTAGTGTCTAAAGATATGAACTTTTGTTTTTATTTCATTTTCTCAATTTTTAATTTGTAAAAAGTCACATACATAACTATATAATTTGAGAGGTTATAAATCAACACCTCCATGTGTGCACGTGTATCACTCTCCATCCACCAAAACTCCCATGTAAGTACCTTATCCACTTCCTCCCCTTAATCTCACCCTTCCCCTCCTTATTCTCTTTGGTAACCAGCACAGTTTTCGGAGTTTAAGAATTATTTTTGTTGTGTTTTACCACTTTGTTTTATTTGGTTATTTATATTCCTCAAATGATTGAAACCATTCAGTAGCTGTCTTTTACGTTTTGACTTACTTAACATAATAAACTCAGGAGTCATCTGTTTTGTCCTAAAAAGTTATATTTAACCTTTTAAAATAGCTGAGTACTATTCCTTTGAGTATATATTCCACAATCTGTTTATCAAATCACCTGTGGTTAGACACTGAGGTTATTTTCAAGACATGTGTTTGTAAGTAATGCTAGTATTACTATAGGAGTGAATAATTTTTTTTTGTATTAAGGTTTTCATACTTGGATAAATACCTTGTCTTGGTATTGCTGGATTATTATAGTATTCCCGTTTCTATTTTTTAAATGAATCTCAATATCAATCTCCATAGAGGCTTCACAGAATTATGTTCCACCAACAATGGGTGAGTCCTCCTTATTCTCCACATCCTCTCTAACATGTGTTGTTTCTGGTGTTTTTGACATAGATCTGGGAGAAGACATTTGCACATCATGTTCTTAAAAAAAGGTTATTTTCTAAAGAACCTATACAACTCAACAATAAACAATCCAGTCAAAAAAGTGAAATGTAAATCAAATCCACATGAGATATCACCTCTCCCCTGTGAGAATTACCCTTCTCTAGAAGACTGAATGAATAGTTTTAACATTGGCTGATCCCAACTCTATTGTTTAAGATTATTAGTATTTAAATGATCTCAAATGTAAAAGTGCTATCCATTCCAAATGACTTTACTGCATTCATCTTAGCTGTGCCAGGAGTGTTTCCACTTCCCTTTCCTGAGCATGAATTTGGGAGGACTTAGTTTTATGATCATTCCCTAGGGCTGGATTTGAGTGATGGCACCATGTGATAGGGTTGTGAATCAGTGGTGGACTTATTTTGGGACACAAAGGAATGCAACTTATTCACAGCCTATGGGAACAGAGAATTGATTTTCCAGTAATGGAGGAAACATTATGGAAAAGCACTTTAGCATGAATTATAGAAACTGCAGAATAGATTCCACCTGTTCATGTGGAAGGATATTTGAGAACTGATCACCATAGAGGAACTTACCCTATTTTGACTCTACATATATTAACAATTGACATATGCCATGGATGAGATTTTTGTGCAAAGGAAAGAGTCTATGTTGGTAGTCGCTAGTGATTCTGTAGGACATAGAAAGGAGGAAATTTAAAATATATAACTTAATTATAGCCAGAAGAGAATTAGTAGCATGTGTTTTCTTTTTCAAGATAACTGTAAAATGTGAGGTAAATACACATTTTCCCTCTATAAGAATACAGAATATACATATTTGGAATGATTTGATAAACCATTTTGGCATCTAGGAATGCTCACAAATTTTTCCACATAAATTATTTGTAATAACATTTTTATAACAAAAATAAATAATCTACCAAACCATACTCAGTAATAATAATCTGCTTTCAAATACCCAGACAACTGAAATTAACATTGGGTGCAATAAGGGCCAACAATTGCAGTCTGATACATGGAAACAGTTACTGAATATGATCTAAAACGTCCAATTTTAAGTGAGAAATGGAAGAATCAGTGAGTCAACCAAGCATATTTTTTACTTGGACACTTTAAATGTCAAGGGCAAAGTATGAAGATAAAATTAGGACTGATCAAGGACATCCTGCTTACCATGAGACCAATTTAAATAAAAAGGTATACTTGCTTCATACTTCCTGAGCCAGTACATGGGCCCCTGTTGGAGAAGCATGTTTGGAGCAAACAATGACATCCAGGTTGCTTTAACTAGGTTTCCCATTATCTGCCATTTACCTTTTATTTTCATGAGTTGAGTCTGCAAACAAATGCTGGCCCCTGAATAAGAACATGGCAACACCTGAGGGCATGTTTACTTGAATGGGCACAAATGATATTTCAGGGTGGGTTATGACATTAAGGTGGGTGTACTTGCTATCTGCAGTAGAGTGAGAGACATGTGAAAGTATGGGGTTACTGATGAAAACAGACATTGTGGGGTAACATTTGTTCAGAGGACACAACAGTGACCTCCTCTTATACCTCACTGCTGCTCTGCCCTCTCACAGGGTTTTCTCCAACTAGGACAGTTCCCAGCACGCTCCAGTGTAGTTCCTTCTGGTTGAGTTGGGTTGCAACACAGGTTTGAACTCATGAAGGAAGCATGAGCTTTGTGAATCTACTTCTGCATCTTACCAACAAATATGCAAGACTGACAAGAGTCCAAAATCTGCAGTGAGAGTAGAGGAGAGAGAGAGAGTAATGTTGAAGTGCCCAGCCTTCCCAGGTAAGTACAGTTAATCTTTATATGTCAGTAAGCAAGAGAGCACAACATCGACGTGTCCTAAATGCCTGGGTGTCACCACCCTATTGCACAATGCTACTGCTTGTAGTGCTTTGGAATCTTACCAATCACAGGAGTATTCCTTCTAAGAACTTACTGAGGAAAAAGGCTTGAGAGGAGGAGGCATTTGCTGGGATGAAGGGTAGTGGATGAAGAAATCTGACTTCATTCTCAATGTCTTAGAACCATGTAGACTGATCTGATCATAAAAAAAGTAGACCATGCATAAAAATTGATTTTTTTTGCTAAGTCTCAAATGTACCAATTCTGGAAACTGTTAAAATGTGAAGCTTGTTACAAAGGCAAATGTGATTTTCACTAGAAAACAAAGAAGCAGTACCTCCCTGGTGGCACAGAGGTTAAAGAGGTGAAATTACAACAGACTCAGAAAAATCAAGAAATTAATCAGAGGTTACTATGAATATTTATATTCTAACAATTTCAACAATATAGAAGAGCTGGACAAATGTCTAAAATGGTATAACCATCCAGAGCTAGATAAAGAAAAAATATAACACCTAAACAGACTAATTACAAGCAGTGAAATTGAAACAATAATCAAGACTCCCCCAAAACAAAAGCCTAGGACCAGATGGCTTCACTAATGAATTCTACCAAACGTTCAGAAATGAACTACTGCCTATAATACACAAGTTCTTTCAGAAAATTGAGATAGAAAGAATACTACCAAATATGTTCTATGAAGCCAACATCACTCTGACAACAAAACAAGACAAAGAAAACACACACAAAAAGAGGACTCCAGGTCAATCTCCCTGGAAAAATCCTTGCTATAAGAATCCAGCAAAGCATCAAAAGGATAAAGCACCAGGATCAAGTGGGATTTATTTCAGTGTTATAAGGATGGTTCAACATCTGAAAATCAATTAATGTAATACAATACATCAACAAAGAGAAAAAAACCATATGATCAAATCAATGGATACTGAGAAGACATTAGACAAGGTTCAATATCCATTTATGATAAAGGCCCTTAAAATTCTCAGAATAGAAAGAACATACCTTAACATGATAAAATCCATATATGACAAACTCTCAGTCAGTATTGTTCTCAATGGTGAAAAGCTGAAAGCCTTTCCTTTAAGATCAGGAACAAGACAAGGATGTCCATTCCCACCACTGATCTTCAACATAATACTGGAAGTCCTAGCCAGAATATTAAGACAGGAAAAAGACATACAAGGGATCCAAACAGGGAAAGAAGAAGTAAAACTATCACTATTTGCAAATGATATGATATACATAGAAAATCTTAAAAATCCTACAGAAAATCTAATCAAAACAGTCAACTAGTTTAATAAAGTAACAAGATATAAAATCGACACACGAAAATCAGTAGCCTTCCTATATACAAACAACCAATTTCAAGAAGAAATCAAGAAAACTATCCCCTTTATAATCGAAACAAAAAAAATCAAATATTGGGAATAAATCTAATGAAAGTGGTGAAGGACCTCTACAAAGAAAATTATAAAACATTGTTAAAAGAAATAGAAGAAGATACAAAGAAATGGAAAGATATCCCCTGTTCATGGATGGGAAAAATTAAAAAATTATCAAAATGGCCACCTTACCAAAAACAATGTTCAAATTCAATGCTATTGCAATAAATATCTCAATGACATTCTTCAAAGAAATAGAATACTGATAAAATTCATATGGAACCACAAAAAACCTTGAATAGTCAAAACTCTCCTGACTAAAAAGAAGGGTAATGAAGGTATCACACTCCCAGACTTCAAACTATACTACAAAGCCATAATAATTAAAACAGTATTGGAACTGAATAGAAAGTCTAGAAATAGAGCTGCACATATATGGACAGCTGATAGTTTACAACGGAGCAAAGTATATACAATAGAACAAGGACAGTATTTTTGATAAATGGTGCTGGGAAAACTGGACTGCCATATGTAAAAGAATGAAACTAGACCACTACCTCACGCCATACACAAAAACCAACTAAAAATGGATAACAGAAATGAACATAAGACCTGAAACCATAAACTATATAGAAGAAAACATAGCAAAACACTACAAAACATAAATCTCAGTAACATCTTTAAAGAAACAACCCTCAAAGCAAAGAAAATGAAGGAAAATAAAAATAGTGGGACTACATCAAATTAAAAAGCTTCTGTACAGCAAAAGAAATATTAACCAAAGCAAAGGGACACCCTACTGATTGGGGGAAACAGTTTTACATTCCACACGACTGATAAGGGAATGATCACAAATGAACACAAAGAACTCACAGGACTCAAGAAAAACAAAGTAAACAATGTAGTAAAAAAAAATGGGCAGCAGAACTTAAAAGATGCTTCTCCAAAGATGAAATGTAAATGGCCAACAGATTCATGAAAAATATCCAATATCGCTCATAATCAGGGAACTGAAAATCAAAACCACAATGAGATCAATCAATACCACCTTACACCACTAAGAATGGCACATATTAAAAAAAAAAAACTAGCAACAAATGTTGGCGAGGGTGTGGAGAAAAAGGAACTTTCCTACATTGCTGGTGGAAATGAAAACTGGTCCAAACACTATAAAAAGCAATGTGGAGGTTCCTCAAACTACTTAGCAATCCCATTCCTAGGAATCTACCCAAAGGACACAAAAACATTAATTCAAAAGGACTCTGCACAACAATGTTTATTGCAGCACTATTTATAACGGATAAGACTTGAAAACAACCCAAAATAGATGACTGGATCAAGAAGGTATGGTACATATACACAATGGAATACTATTCAATAATCAAAAAAGATAAACTAATGCCATTTGCAGCAAAATGGCTGGATAGAGAAGGGATTATGCTCAGTGAAGAAAGCAGAAGGAAAAAGAAAAATATCAGATGGTTTCACTTATAGGAGGAATATAAAGTTTAAATAAGGTATCATGGAAAAGAATAATAACAATTAAAAATACAACAAAACAAAAATAAACAGACAACTATAAATCAGAGACATTTTATGGGGGACGAGGAGAGAGAGGAATCAAACTGAGGGTGCAAAGAGCACAAAGGATTAAGGTAATAGTGCATGAGTGAACTGGTGGTGGAAATTCCACAGGGATGACACCTGAAGTCAAAGATATAGAAATAAAGAAATAAAAAAATAAAAAAGTCTCAGCACTATCAAGCTACCACCAGCCACTGTGGATGAGTTCAATTATTCACCAGGGAGCTAACCCATATGGTGCAGCGGACCTCTCCTGTCTCATCAGCTGCTCCCCTCATAGTGTATTTCAGTAAATTCTCCTGTTCTGCTCCCCAGTCTGTCTCTGGTGAATCCTCTCACTGCCCCCTCACCTCTGACCTATACCCCAGCTCTTGTATGCATAAATAAATAAAAATAAATCTTTAAAAATTAAAAAGAAGAAAACAAAGAAGCACAAAATGTATGACAGAAAGTTTAAAATTAATCACCATGAACAAACCACATGGTTTGATTTACAACATATAGTGATGTTTACAAATTATTAATATAGCAATGTGATAAATGTAAAAATAACAGTAGCTTCATACATTTATCATACTATGCTCATTGTTTAAGAAATTATGTACTATAACAAAATATAAAGGAAAATTCAATACTTATACCACATTGAAGCATCCCAAATTATCTAGTTCTAACACTGGATCAAAATCATTTCAAACATGTCTGTAGTCACATGAAATAAAAGGATAGGCTAGCAGATAGGAAGAAAAAATAGAGATAAGTTCTCAGAAATGAATTTTTAAAATGATAAGCTGCACCATACACACTATCGAAAAAAATGCATTAAGTTTCATTTTATTAGGCCTTGATAAAGTAAACAGAAATTGGACAAGAAAGAGGTGAATCTTTGTTAAAGATTTTACTCAAGCAATAATACTAATGAAGGATTCCTCCAATATTAAAGAAATAGACTTTCAAAAACAAAACTGGCTTGGAATGACAACTACTTTTAGTGGCATGTTTCTATCACATGGATGTAGTAACTATTATTCTTTATTCTGACTTGTTACAGATATTTTAGCAATTTTCATCTGGAATATTACATTTTGTGCTTGAATACAAGTTTGTATAGATTTTTTTGGTAATAATTACATCATGTATGTGTACTTCCCTCAGCACTTATTCAGAAGTAGAGCTGCAAGTCACAAGACATTGCATATGCTCAGATTTGTTATACCTACCAAAGAGAGTTTTAAATGGTCACACCAATTGATAGTCCCACCAGTTATGTATGAAAGTTTGTGTTTCCCAACATTCTCATCAAAATTTGGCATTATCTCTTTATTTTTAGTCACTGAGTTGGTGTCGGGTTTCACTGTAAGTATAATTTCCTCAAACTCCTCTTTGTCATCTATTTTTTTAATCATTTAAAATCTTTTTTCACTAGATTTATTTAGTTGTATTTGACATTATTTGTAGTCCTCAGGGAGTTCCCACCACCATTTCACCTGTGTACCATCACCTCAGTCCCTTGTGCTCTTTATGCCCTCATCCCCGTCTCTGCCCTCACCCCCCACCCCCAATGATCCCTTAGGTTTATCTTTTTAATCCAATGGTTATATTTCCTCGTTGATCCAATGGTTATTAAGCAGAATATTGTTTACTCTTTATGTATTTTTTCCAGGTTTTTAAAATAGTTAATTTCTAGTTCTATAATGTTATGCTAAGGAATAATACTTAGTATGATTTCAATCATCATTATTTTACTGACAGTTCTTTTCTTTATTTTAAATTTATTTTTATGGGTTATAATAGAGACCTTCTGTTTCTTGTCTTGATAAGTTGGCTTTATACCAATTTATAATGTAGTTGAGTATAATCCTTTATATTTTAGGCAGGACCTATAGGTGTCTATTTTTTCACAGACCAATGCTTCTAACACCTTTTGATCTTGTTGAGTTTTTTCTGTTTGTTTATGGTTGTAATTGCCCATTTTCTTGAGCTTTCTCCTTTTCTTTTTCTTCTTTTTATTTTTTGTTGTGGTTGTTGTTCTTTCACATTCCCCCTAAAAGCGAGGCCATCCGATATTTTTCTCTTGCCTTCTGACTTGTTTCACCGAGTATCATTCAGTCTAGTTCCATCCATGTTTCTATAAATGTCCCTAGTTTTTTATTTTGATTGCTGAATGTATTCCATTGTGTATATATACCACATCTTCTTGATCCAATCATCTACTTTTGGGCATTTGGGTTGTTTCCAGGTCTTACCAATTATAAATAGTGCTACATTAAACATGGGGTAAAGGAAACATTAAATAAAACAAAGAGACACCCCACTGACTGGAAAAAAAATTTTTGCGCTCCACACAGTGGACACGGGTCTGATCACAAAGATATACAAAGAACTCACAAGACTCAAAAAAAAAAAACCCAAAGTAAAAGACCCAATCAAAAATGGGCAGAAGAACTTAAAAGACACTTCAATAAAGAGGATATACACATGGCTAACAGGCACATGAGAAAATGCTCAACATCCCTCATAATCAGGGAAATGCAAATCAAGACCACAATGAGGTACCACCTTACACCGGTAAGAATGGCACATATAAAAAAAAGAATAACAACAAATGTTGGTGAGGATGTGGAGAAAAAGGAACCCTAGTACACTGCTGGTGGGAATGCAAGTTAATCCAACCACTATGGAAGGCTGTATGGAGGTTCCTTTTCTCTACAGCATTGTAATGGTCCCTTTTCATAAATCAAATACCATATATACATACATACAAGTATTTCAAGACTCTCTAGCCTGTCCACTTGGTCCATTTGTTCATCACTGCAGGAGTAATACAATCTTCTGATTATGGTAATTTTTACAGTAAGTTCTGTTATCTATAGTAGCATGAGATAATGCTTTGATATCTATCTTTTATCAGTTATCTTTGAAAAATTTTATCTTTGCTATCTATTATTTATATATAGATTATCTTTTATTATCTGTCTTAGTGTGGGTGTTACAGTTTTGTGAGGATTCTCCAAGATAGTCTTGGTTCTTCTTCTCTAAATCCATTTAGAATCATCTTGTCAATACCCACCAGGAAAAAACCTGCTAAGATTTGTATTGGAATTGTACATTTTGTAGAGAGAAGTTGGATAATAGTTGCATCTTTGTTGATTTTTCCAATTAAAAAACATGGCATTTGACATCAATTGTAATCCCCATGTATTCCCCATCACCATCTCACCAGTGCACCATCACCTCAGTCCCTCGTGC
>JAGFMF010011472.1:27964-39272 GCA_019455555.1 Galemys pyrenaicus
TGGATTGGGTGGGGGGAAAAGAAAAGCAAAAGGAGAGAGCTAAAAAAATTTGAAGATTGAAAATAGAAAATAAAATTAATTACTTACAAATAAAGGTTGAAAGAGGATTGCTTTGGATAAAGGAACAGGTGGGGGGAAATAAAAGTGAAAGGAGAGGGATAAAAAAATGAAAATTGAAAGAGAGAAAGAAAAGATAAAAAAATTAATATCTTACCAAAAAAAAGGCTGAAAGAGGAATGGTTTGGATAAAGGGAGGGGTCGGGGGAAAGGGAAAGCAAATGGAGAGGGATGAATAAAAGAAAAAAAATTGAGAGTTGAAAAAGAGAAAATATTAATTGCTTGAAAAAACTGAAAGTGGAGTGGTTTGGATAAAGGAACAGGATGGGGGGAAAATAAAAGTGAAAGAAAAGGGATGTAAAAACAGAAGTTTTTTAAAAAAATTAATTACAAAAAAAAGCAAAAATAAAGGGTATGGTGGGGTGGTTGGGGAGAAATCAGAAGTCTCAACCCACTCTGTCTGGGGGATGTTACCTTGGGAGGGAGAGGCAGCTCCAAATTGACTGGTACTCCAACTGTGGTTATCTTCCAGGTGTCTCAGGTTACAGGATGAGTAGATAGACTGGTTTTTCTTGGTATGGGTGGGGGATTTCACCTCTGAGTCTGATTATAAGCTCTTTACCACCGCCCTGTGGTGGGGGCAACTTCCCAAGCTTAAAAGATGAAATGAAGCTAGAAATACAAGAAGCAAGGTGTACCCCAAATTTCTTTGATAGAAAAAGAAATACAGCTAGACACATAATAGTAAAACAACCAAGAATACAAGACAAGGAAAAAATAATGAAGCTGTCAAGGGCAAAGAAACAGGTAACAACTTATAAAAGGATACCCATCAGACTAACATCAGCCTTCTTGGAAGATACACTACGGCAAAGGAGGGAATGGAAGGATATATTTAAAAAACTGCAAGACAACAAATACCAACCATGGATTTTGTGCCCAGCAAAGCTTTCATTCATATATGAAGAAAAAATATGGACTTTTCCAGACAAACAGAAACTACAGAAATTCAGCATGACCAAACCTCCTCTCCAAAAAATTCTACAACAAGCTCCAAAGCCAAAACCATTAGAAGAATGAAAAAGAGGAACAGTATAAAACAAGGGAAAACATAACACAAAAAGAGAATATGGCAAACACAGATGCCAGCATATCAATTTTAACTCTAAATGTAAATGGACTAAACTCACCAATAAAAAGTCACAGAGTACCAGGATGGATTAAAAAACACAATCCAACCTTCTGCTGTCTTCAGGAAACGCATTTAAACACAGAAGATAGGCATAAACTGAAAGTAAAAGGATGGAAAAAAGTCCTACAAGCTAACAGACCAAAAAAGAAAGCAGGAACAGCCATACTTACACCAAGTACAAGTACTTATATCAAGACAAGATAGACTTCAAAATAAAAAAGGTAAAAAAAGACAAAGAAGGGCACTATATAATGGTCAAAGGCACAGTATTTCAAGGAGATATAACACTCATCAACATATATGCTCCAAATGAAGGAGCACCAAAATATATCAGACAATTACTATCAGCCATGAAAGAAAGCATTAAAGTAAACACTTATAGAGTAGGAGACTTCAACACCCCACTATCATCAATGGACAGATCAACAAGACAAAAAATAAACAAAGAGGCCAGAGCCCTCAATAAAGACCTAGAAGCCATGAATCTAACAGACATCTATAGAACTCTGCACCCAAAAAAGTCAGAGTACACATTTTTCTCAAATGCACAAGGATCATATTCCAGAATCGATCACATACTGGGCCACAAGACCAACATAAACAGATACAGCAAAATCAGAATCATCCCAACCATATTCACCGATCACAAAGATATTAAATTAGAAGTAAATCATAAAAAGAAAGCTAGAAACCCACCCACATTCTGGAAATTGAAACCTGCAGTACTGGAAAAACAATGGATTATAGAGGAGATCACAGAGGAAATTAAAAAATACTTGAACTGAATGACAATGAGGACACCCCATTCCAAAATGTATGGGATGCAGCAAAAGCAGTTCTAAGAGGGAAATTCATAGCAATCCAGGCTCACATCAACAAAAAAGAAAAAAACCCAAAGAAACAATCTAATTTCGCATCTCAATGACCTAGAAAAAGAGCAGCAAATGGATAAAAAAAAAACAGCAGAAGAAAAGAAATTATAAAAGTTAAAGCAGAAATAAATGAAATAGAGATAAAAAAAAACAACCCAAAAGATAAATGAAACCAAAAGTTGGTTCTTTGAAAAAATAAACAAAATAGATAAACACTTATCCAGACTAAAAAAGAACAAACAAGAGAAAACACAAATAAATAGTATCACAAATGAAAGAGGAGAAATTACAACCGATGCAAAAGAGATTCAAAGAATAATCAGACAATACTATGAGCAGCTATATGCAAAAGAGCTTAACAATTTAGAAGCAATGGACCAGTTCTTACAACGATATGACCATCCAAAATTAAACAAAGAAGAAATAGAATACTTAAACAGACCAATCACAAGTAGTGAAATTGAAGCAGTGATCAAAACACTCCCTAAAAAAAAGCCCAGGACCAGACGGCTTCACAAATGAATTCGACCAAGCATTTAGAAATGAGCTAGTACCTATTTTATACAGACTCTTTCAAAAAATTGAAGAAGAAGGAACACTGCCAAATACGTTCTATGAAGCCAACATTACACTAATACCAAAACTGAACAAAGACAGTACAAAAAAAGAGAACTACAGGCCAATCTCCCTAATGAACACAGATACAAAAATCCTCAACAAAATTCTTGCCAACAGAATCCAACAATGCATTAAAAGGATAATATACCACGATCAAGTGGGATTTATCCCAGAAGTCCAAGGATGGTTCAATATATGGAAAACAATCAACATAATCCACAATATCAACAAAAAGAAGAACAAAAGCCATATGATCATATCAATTGATGCAGAAAAGGCATTTGACAAAGTCCAATACCCATTCATGATGAAGGCTCTCGAAATCTTTGGAATAGAAGGATCAATCCTCAACATGGTAAAAGCTATATATGACAAACCTACAGCCAATATCATCCTCAACAGTGAAAAACTGAAAGCATTTCCCCTAAGATCAGGAACAAGACAAGGATGGCCACTCTCTCCACTGCTATTCAACATAGTACTGGAAGAAGTAGCCAGAGCAATAAGACAGGAAAAGGACATACAGGGAATACAAATCGGGAAAGAAGAAGTAAAGCTATCATTATTTGCAGACGATATTATAGTATACTTGGAAAACCCTAAAAGCTCCACGGAAAACTAATTAAAATAATCAACCAGTTTAGTAAATAGAAGGATACAAAATCAATGAACAAAAGTCAGTAGCCTTCCTATACACAAACAACCAATCCAAAGAAGAAGAAATCAAGAAGAATATACCTTTTACAATTGAGGCAAAAAAAAAAATCAAATATCTAGGAATCAACCTAACAAAAGAAACAAAAGACCTATATAGAGAAAATTATAAAACAGTCTTAAAAGAAAGAGAGGAGGACACAAAGAAATGGAAAGATATCCCCTGTTCATGGATAAGAAGAATTAACATTATCAAAATGGCCATCCTACCAAAAGCAATCTACAGATTCAATGCAATACCAATAAAAATCTCAATGAACTTCTTTAAGGAAATAGACCAAATATTGATGAAATTCATATGGAGACACAAAAAAAACCCAATTAGCCAGAGCTCTACTTAAAAAAAAAAGAGAATGGAGGTATCACACTTCCAGACTTCAAACTCTACTACAAAGCAATAGTAATTAAAAAGCATGGTACTGGTATAAAGACAGACACACAGACCAATGGAACCGTATAGAAAGCACAGAAGTAAAACCACACAACTATTGACAACTGATCCTCGACAAAGGAGAAAAGAATCTGCAATGGGACAAAGATTGCTTATTCAATGAATGGTGCTGGCAAAACTGGTCCACCATATGTAAAAAATGAAATTGGACCACTATCTCACACCATGTATGAAAATCAACTCAACATGGATAAAAGACCTAAATGTAAGACTCGAAACTATAAAATATATAGAGGAAAACTTAGGTAAAACGCTGCAAGACATACATCTCAACAGCGCCTTCGAGGTGGCGGTCCCCAAAGCAATAAAAATGAGACAGAAGATAAATAGGTGGGACTACATCAAGATAAAAAGCTTCTGTACAGCAAAGGAAACGTTATACAGAACAAAAAGAAACCCCACTGAATGGGAAAAAAATTTTTGCGTTCCACACAACAGACAAAGGTTTGATCACAAAGATATACAAAGAACTCATAAGACTCAAGAAAACCAAAGTAAAAAACCCAATCAAAAAATATGCAGAAGAACTTAAAAGACACTTCTCCAAAGAGGACATACACATGACTAATAGACACATGAGAAAATTCTCAGCATCCCTCTTAGTCAGGGAAATGCAAATCAAGACCACAATGAGGTACCACCTTACACCGGTAAGAATGGCATACATCAAAAAACAACAACAGCAACAAATGCTGGCGAGGATGTGGTGGAAAAGGAACCCTGGTACACTGCTGGTTGGAATGCAAGCTGATCCAACCATTATGGAAGGCCGTATGGAGGTTCCTCAATCTACTAGAAATGGAACTACCATATGATCTAGCAATCCCACTCCTAGGAATCTACCCAAAGGACACAAAAACAGTGTTCCAAAAGAGCACCTGTACTCCTATATTCATTGCAGCACTATTTGTAATTGGTAAGACCTGGTAACAACCCAAATGCCCAAAAGTAGATGATTGGATCAAGAAGATGTGGTACATATACACAGTGGACTATTATTCAGCAATAAAAAATGAGAAACTGGGGACATTTATAGAAACATGGATGGAACTAGAAGGAATTATACTCAGTGAAACAAGCCAGAAGGCAAGAGAAAAATATCAGATGGCTTCACTATTAGGAGGAATATGAAAGAGCAATAACAACAACAAACAAAGAAAAATAAGCTCAAGGTATTGGGCAGTTATAACCAAAAGCAAACAAAAAACAAGACCAAATATCCAAGATAAACCAAAGAGGCCATGGGGGGGAAGAGGGGAAGGAGGGAAGGGCAAAGACGGGGATGAGGGCAGAAAGAGCACAAGGGACTGAGGTGATGGTACACGGGTGGAATGGTTGTGGGTACTCCCTGGGAAATACAAACGATGTCAAAATAATTAATTAATTAAATAATAAAAAAAGGAGAGGAAGAGAGAAAAGAAAAAAAATCAAAATGTTACTAGAAACAAGAAAATGTGTTTTATAATGGTAGAAATCTCAATTTTGCAGGAACAATCACAAACTTATACACACTTAACAACAGAGTCTCCAAGATATACGAAGCAAACACTGATGAAAATTAAGGAAATAGACCATTATACAATGATAACTCCTTTCAATAATAGATAGATGAATTAAACAGAAATTTAATAAAGATATAGATGACCTTTTTTACGTTTGTGATCAGATTCTTTTTTTTACATATTGCATTTACTTTGTTTTGCTGAAATTTACATGAAAAACTGCTAAATAAACTAGATATTTTACATACTCCACATATCCCCTCAAATTTCCACAGATGTTAGAAAAACATTAAAGCCAACATGCTGGGTTCTCATTTCCATGTGTGTCTAACCTCCCAATAATGCTACAGGTGCTCACAAGTTAAGTTTATTAAATGGAGAGAGCTAGACATTATTTCACAATATTAACAATAATATTCCTTGCATTAAACACTTCACAGACAATAACTATGCTTTGACAAAACTTTTTTTACAACAGTGTCCAGAAAATAAACATTAGTCTTGATCTTGGACATACGGGAATCATAATGAAGTAGTGATCCTAAGCATTCTTTTTTAAAAAGATTTATTTATTTATGCATACAAGAGCTGGGGCACAGGCCAGAGATATGGAGGGTGAGAGGATTCACCAGACACAGAATGGGGAACAGAACAGGTGGATCTACTGAAATATACAGCTGAGGGGAGCAGTGGGTAAGACAGGAGAGGTTTGCTGCACCATGTGGGTCACCTCCCTGGCCAGAGGCAGGGATTAAACTAATGCTGCAGTGGCTGTGATCTGCTCAATAGTGGGCTGCTTAATCTATTGCACCACCATGGAGGCCCCTCCTAAGCATTCTTATCTGAGTCATTCAAATTACTTTAGTTAAACAGCATTATTGGTATAATCTGAATGTTTGTGCCTTCCCACCTCCTTTATATGTTAAAATCTAAATGACAATGTGATGGTATTTGGAGGTACAATTTGTATTTGGAGGTGGGACTTTTGACAAAACCTCCAAATGCCATCATGAGTGACTAGGTCATAAGTTCTCATGACTGGGGTTAGTGCCCTTAAAAAAAAAGACCCCAAGGGGCAACATTAACCATTGTAATATATGAGCACAGAGCAAGAAGAAATCCATTTATTAACCAGGAAACAAGTGCTCACCAGACAACAAATCCTCCAGTGCCTTGATCTTGGATTTCTTGACCTCCAAAACTGTGAGAAATGTTTGTTATTTATGGTGTTCATTCTGTGGTATTTTTCCTATAGCAATCTAAATAAGCTAAGGTACCTAGTATCCAATTTGAATATATACTGAACACTACACCCAATAACAGCAGATTAAACTTTTGCCTAAAGCACACATAAACATTCTCTAGAAGGGACCACATGATAAACCCTAAGGCAAACCTTAAAAATTCCAAATGGGAGAAACTGTTACAGGGCAACCCTAATACAAAATGAGTTCTCCACACTGGGTTCTTCACCCGCGCGCTCAGAAGACTTAAAAGTCTCAACTCCATGGGCGCCAAACTGTTACAGGGCAACCCTAATACAAAATGGGTTCCCCACACTGGGTTCTCCACCCGCGCGCTCAGAAGACTTAAAAGTCCCAACTACAGGTACACGTGGCAAAAGTTATTAGCACGTTTTATTTTATGAAAGAAAGGGGAATAAAATAGTAATAACACCAAAGGAAAAAGAAAAGGATACAAATCCACAAATACTCTACCAGATCTAAGCAATGGCGCGTTGAGGGCTAGCTCCGAGTTGAATGAGATCGCTCCGAAGGCAGAGGTCTGGCTCCTCAGTCAGAGAGAGTGTGTCCAAGGCTCACCTCGGTTTTTACAGCCAGCCTGGCTGCTTAACTCCACCCTCAGGTCCCAGTAATCCACTCTTCGATAATCATCTTAACGGATTTGTGGTTCATGAACACTGATGGTCTCGAGTGGGGGTTGGAGTCCACACACCCATAATCCATTTAGGACCACCTTTCCCCCTAACAAAACCACCAAAGTCCTTGAATCACAAGTGACTTAAATTAAAAGTCAACAAAATGAGTTACAAAGGGAATGGGAACATATTTTGAGTTTAATTAAAGTGCATAAAATACACATGTATTGTACAGAACTAAAGCAGTGTTCATAGGTAAATTATAGCTTGCAATGCCTATATTAGAAAGGAAGAAATATCTTAGTTCAAATACCTCAGATTGTACTTCAAAAACATTGAATGCAGGTAAATAATGAGCCTATATAACAAAAGAAATAATGATTAAAGCAGGAATCAATAAAATAGAAAGTAGAAAAATGAACAGAAAATCTGTGAAACTAAAATTTTGTTATTTTAGAATATAAGCAAAATAGTTTAACAGTTAGTTAGATTAACCAAAAAAAAAAGAAAATACAGATTGTCATTATCATTTAAGAGTCAAGTGGTACATTATCAATGACAATTTGGATGTGAAAATGACTAGAAGATAATAGATAAACAACATTATGGTAACAAATTTGACAACTCAGAGTAAATAAACAGATTATTAAAAAGCTAAGCATTACTAAAACTCACTCTAAAAGAAATAAAATATCTGAATATAACCATGATAAGAAAAAATACTGAATTATTATATTGATTTAAACTTCCACAGAAGGTAAAGCTCAGCCTAGGTGTCCAATGTTCTACGGAGCCAGGAGGAACACATTCTGACTCTTGATGAGCCCATTCCAATCACAATAATAACAAATCCAGTCAGAAAGAATACACTTTGGGTCAATAACGTATTGGGTCAATATCATGAATTTAACTGCAAATGTCTTCAATAAAATATTGTGTGGATCCATCAACATATAAAAACAATTATACACCATGACCAAGTAGGATTTAGCCCAGGAATTTGAGGTTGGTTTACACCCAAAATTCAATTGCTGCACAGCCCATATTATTAGGACAAAGGACAAAAACAACATGATCACCTCAAGAGACATAGAAACTAGTATTTGGCAAAGTACAGTATCCATTCATAATAGAAGTCCTAGAAAACTCAGAGTAGAAGTTCACTTGATTAATCTCTTAAAGAAACTTTACAGAAAAATATGAAGGAAAATTTTACTTAGAAGGGCCCAATGGTATTGGGTAAAAGATTATGGAAACTTTGGTGGTGTGCATGGTGTGGTGATATACAGCTACAGAGGTGTGAACATATTCCCGTAAATCATATATAGTGTTGTAAATCAATGTTACCTCAATTTTGAAAAGTTATATTTATTATAAGTTTATTTAAAATATGCCTGATAATATTTATATCTATTAAAATATTGATAGTGGTAAATGACATTTTTTTCAAAATGCAAAAAATTAAGAAGAAAAAGAGTGCATCATTTCCCCCATAAATTCAGAAACAAGGTGATGATGTATATTTTAGCTCTTCTAGTAAACATTGTACTGGAATTTCAACCAATACAAGCAGAAAAGAAAAATATATAAACAGTACCCAGATGGAAAAAAAAGGAAAACTTTTTTTATTCACAATGTAATGCTTCATGCAGAAAAAGGTAAGGAATCCACAAAATAATATGAGAAATAGAAAACAAGTACAAAATGTTTCAAAGATACAAGATAAATAAATAAAAACAAAATAATTGGATTTATTTATGTGATAAAAGGACATTCAGATAATAAAGTTAACAGTATTGTGAATTCCACTCGCAATATCAAAAGCAAGAAAAATATTTTTAAGTATTTAACAAAATAAATACTAAACTAATACATTAAACATTGCAAAACTTTGCTGTGGAAAATTACAGAAGACCTTATAACTGAAAGACATTTTCATAATCTTAAATACTCAGTATTATTAAGATGGCATTTCTTCCTAAATTGATCTATGGAGGCAACATAATCTCTGCCTATATTCCAACATATATTTTGCAGAAATTACCAAATGCATTTTGATATATCTAAGTAAATGCAAGACTCCCACAATAGTCAAAACATACCTCCTACTTAATGGTATAACGTATTTGCAGATAAGGGAATGATATAAAAGATCCACAAAAAACTTAGACAATTCAACGAAAGCAAACAACTCAGTTAAAAAATGGGTAAAATACCTAAAATGACATTTCTTCAAATAAGAAATGAAAATAGAAAACAGTCATATGAAAAATGTTCAATGACATTAGTTATGAGGGAAATGCAAATCAAAACCACGATGAGATACTACCTCATAGCAGTGAGAATGGCCCATATTAAAAACAAACAACCAACCAAAACACAAAGAAAAAACTGGCAACATAATATGTTGGTGAAGATGTGGAGAAAAATGAACTTTCCTACACTGCTGGTGGGAATGTAAATTGGTCCTGCCACTATGAAAAGAGCTGTGTGGAGGATCCTCAATACACTAAAAATGGATCTACCATATGACCCCACAATCCACTCCTAGGAATTTACCCAAAGAACACAAAAACACTAATTTGAAATGAAATCTGTAGTCCTATGTTTATTGCAGAACCATTTAAAATACCTAAGTATGGAAACAGTCTAAATGACTCTAGATGACTGGATGACTGGATCAAAAAGTTGTGGTTATTTACACAACGTAATACTGCTCAGCTATCAAAAAAGATAATCTCATGTCATTTCCAGCAACATAGATAGAGCTGGAAGAAATTATGCTAAGTGAAATAAGTCAGAAGGAAAAGTAAAAATATTGAATGGTTTCTCTTATAGGTGGAATATAGAGAAATAGAAAAAAAAAGATCAAGAAAAAGATAAAATGTGCAAGTTGACCATAGAACTGAGATATCAATTAAATTGAAAGTCTCCCTCCTTCAGGGAAGGGAGGAGGAGAAGGATCAAAACAGGGGAGGGAAGAACATAAGGGACTGTGGTGATCGATTACAGGTGCCATGGTGGTGGGAGAACTACAGGGACTACACCTGAGGGGAGAAATTGAATACTGTACAAAAATGAACAACAATGTAAGAAAATTCAGAAAGTACAAAAAAAACAGTTTTTATTTTTAAAAAAATTTTTTAAATTTACATATATTTGATATCAATTATAATCCCCATGTATTCCCCATCACCATCTCACCAGTGCACGATCACCTAGGTCCCCCGTGCTCCCGTCTGCCCTCAACCCTTCCCTTCTTCCCTCCCCACCAAGTGTCCCCAGTTTGTCTTTGTCTTTTCATTTTTGGTTTTTGTTTCTTTCTTGTTATTATTATTATTATTGTTCTTATTCCTTTCCTTGATCTTTATTTGGTTCCCTCATATTCCTGCTAGGGGAGGAACCATCTGGTATTTTTCTTTTGCCTTCTGACTTACTTCGCTGAGCAAAATCCCTTCCAGTTCCATCTATGTTCCTATGAATGTGTCTAGTTTTTCATTTTTTATTGCTGAGTAGTATTCCATCGTGTCTATGTACCACAGCTTCCCGATACACTTCTCTGTTTTTGGGCATTTAGGTTGTTTCCAGGTCTTACCTATTGTAAAGAGTGCTGCTATAAACATAGGGGTGCAGGTATTCTTTTGAATCGGTGTTTTTGTGTCTTTTGAAAACCACCAGTTTTTGAAGAAAAAGGTTGGAGAACATTCACTGTTATGAATAATATTCTTTGAATATGGTTGTATAAATCTCTCTTTGAGACTCTGCTTTAATTTCTTTTCGGTATATGCTCAGAAATGGAATTAGTAGTCAAATTATCATTCTATTTTTAGTCTTTTGTGGAACCACCATACTCTTTTCCACAGTGACTGTACGATTATATGTTACCACCACCAGTTGTGAAAAATTGTACCAATTTCTCAACATCTCACCTACCCGTATTATTTTCTTTTTGGAAATGAGCTGGAATCTCATTTTAGTTTTATTTATTTATAATATTTTTTATTTATTTATGCATAAAAGAAC
>JAGFMF010011472.1:69373-82431 GCA_019455555.1 Galemys pyrenaicus
TGCTGTTGGCTTCTTCTCATTGTGGTAATTTGGCGTTCTTCTAGCTTCTTGTATGTCTATTTTCATTTCTTTTTTCTTGTTTGGGAAGTTCTCGTCAAGGATCTCTTTGAACAGGTTCTCGGCACCTGCTTCTCTCTCTACATTTCCTGGTATGCCTATGACTCTTATATTACCTCTCTTCAAGGTATCAGATAGCATTGAAGTGTGTCTTCATTCTTTTTCATTTTCACTTCTCCTTTCTTATCTTTCTTGGTTCTTATTATATCCATGTTCTCCAGCGTACTGACTCCTCTTCCAGTTCTTTTATTCTGTTTTCCTGGTAATTTTTGAGCTCCTCCAGTACTCTCTGATTTGCTTCATTTGTCTTTCTTTCCCTTTCTTTCCCTTTCTTTTATTTTCTTTTGTTGGGGCTCCATCTCATTCCTCATTTCCTTGATTATGATCCTATCCCTTTCTGCATTGTCTCTTAACTCTTTGATTGTTCTCATCATGGCCTTTAGAATTTCTTCGTCTGACAGATGGGCATATTCCTCTGTGTCTATAATATCAGCTTCTGGATGTTGACTTTCTTTCTGTGGCGTATTGTTTTTGGGTGAACCTGTTTGGTCATTGGTATTTTTCTTTCTTCCGATTGTTAACCTTCGTGTTAGAATCTGTTGTGTCCCAGTCCTGCTGGTGCTGGTGGGCATGATTTCTGATTTCTTTTCTTGGGGTTTTAAGTATTTCTGCCTGATAGCTCTTCCTTTGTAGCTGGGTACAGTAGTATTCTGTTTAGGCAGATATTGAAAGAACAAGAACAGGGAAGAAGAGAGAAAAGAAAAGAAACAAACTCAAAACAGAGCCAAAAACAAGAAGAATAGAAAATCTGAACCAATGAACAAGCATAGAGGGAACAAAGCAGAAACTAAACAGGAAGAAAAAGAAAAGGGAAATAGAGAAAAAGAAGAAGAAACAGACAACTAGGAATATAGCAAGAACAACAGAAAAGACAATCAGACCAAGAAAAAAAAAGGCTAGGACAAGATTCAAAGGAGAAAAAGGAGGGGAGAGGAAAAGTAAAAACACCAAAAGCTAAAAGCAAGTGGAACAAAACAATCCAAAACTAAGACCAAACAGAACAAAAAAACAATCTAAAACTAACACACAACACAACAACAATTATAGCAACAACAACAACAAAACCCACCCACTAGGGTGGGGGGATATGGGGGGTGGTGCTGATTGACTCACAGCAGCAGATAAGGGTAACTGGATGGGTGATGGGGTTCCTGATAACTCCTTCCACCTGAGGTCTAGAGTTCCCAAATGGCCCCCTATGTAGGGACTAGTTCTGTATGGCTCCCTTTAATATCAGTCTCTGCATAGGGGGAGGAAGTAGCCATGTAGCAGTTGGCACACCAGCTGTGTCTGTCCTAAACTTTGTATGCCCGTCTGACCTCCTCCGAATGTCCTTGGATTCTGAATCTAGATGTTGGAGAGGATTTTCTCCGTATGGAGTGAGGCTTCTCTTCAGTGTATGGTTGCAAGCACTTCTTCACAACCCTATGATGGGGTGTGGCCGTCTGGAGCTTTACTTTTCTGTGTTTGCCCTTGTGGGCTGTTCGTCTCTGTGTGGGCTCTCAGGCATTTACCTCCTGCTCTGGGGTATTCCCAACCTGCTTTAGTCCTGTGCCACCCTAAACCGAGATGGGGGGGCTTTCAATGCTGACTCAAGATATGCCAAGCTCGTTCTTTAGTTCAATGTGGTTTCCTCTCAGTCTCTGTGCCAATCCGAGGCACACAGCTCCTGGCTGTGGCTTTTTCTGACTGACTTTTACATATATATATATTTGACATCAATTGTAATCCCCATGTATTCCTTATCACCATATCAACACTGCACCATCACCTCGTGCTCCCATCTGCCCTCAACTCTCGCCCTCTCTCCTCCCCACCAAGTGTCCCCAATTTGCCCTTGTCTTTTCATTTCTGGTTTTTGTGTCTTTATGGTTATTATTATTGTTCTTATTCCTTTCCTTGATCCTTATTTGGTTCCCTTATATTCCTCCTAGGGGAGGAACCATCTGGTATTTTTCTTTTGCCTTCTGAGTTTAAAGCTCAGATCTCAGCCTTCGAGGGTTGCTTTGTGACCCGCGGTCCCCCCAGCATGATAAATCCCAATATGGCGCTGCCAGGGAGCTGGGCACAATAGGATCCCCACTTGGGCTGGACTAGCGTTCCAGCCCTACTTTGCTCTATCTGTCCTCATCTGCCCCAGATAGCAGCTCCTGGCTGTGGCGTTTTCTGACTGACTTTTACAGTTCAAGTCTCAGCCTGCATGAGCTGCGATGCATCCAGCAGCCCCACTGCCACTCTGCTCTTGGAGTGGCGCCCTCAGAGTGCCAGGGATTGCCCAGTCCTTACTTCAAACAGAGTTCATTTAGAGTTTCCTACCACTTTCGGTTAGGCTGATGCTTCCTGTATCTAAGCTGACAGTCCATTTTCTGGCTTTTTTTTTTTTTTTTTTTGGTATTCACTGTTATGTGTATCTGGACACGATGAGTCCAGTGTCTTCACTCTACCGCCATCTTTTTCTCTGTAGTATAGTTTGAAGTCTGGAATTGTGATACATCCATTCCCTTTCTTTTTAGTCAGGAGTGCTTTGGCTTTCAAGGTTTTTTTGTGTCTCCATATGAATTTCGTCAGTATTTGTTCTATTTCTTTGAAGAATGTCATTGAAATTTTTATTGGAATAGCATTGAATCTGTACATAGTTATCTTTGTATATAGGTCCTCCACCTCTTTTTTTTAGGTTTATTTCCACATATTTGATTTTTTTTCAATTATAAATGGATTTTTTAAAATATTTCTTCTTCTTCAGGTTATTGATTGTATAGAAGAAGGTTACTGATTTTTGTGTGTTGACTTGTATTCTGCTACTTTACTAAACTGGTTGATTATTTTTATTAGTTTTTCTGGGGAGTTTTTGGGGTTGTCTATGTATAATATCCTATCATTTGCAAATAGTGATAGTTTACTTCTTCTTTCCTATTTGGATTCCTTGTATATCTTTTTCCTTATTGTTCTGGCTAAGACTTCCACTATTACATTGAAAAACAGGGGTCTGGGTGGACATTCTTGTCTTTTTCCAGTTCTTAAGGGAAAAGCATTCAGTTTTTCACCACTGAGAATGAAGTTGGCTATGGGCTTGTCATGTATGGCCTTTATTATGTTAAGGTCTGTTCCTTCCATCCAGAGAAAATCAAGGGCCTTTAACATAAATGGTCATTAAACTTTGTTGAATGCTTTCTCAGCATCCATTGCTATGACAATATGGTTTTCATTTTTTTATATTGATGTGTTGGATTGCATTAATTGATTTTCAGATGTTAAACCATTTTGTGTCCATAGAATAAATCCTACTTGGTTATGGTGAATTATCTTTTTAATGCATTGTTGGATTCTGTTGACTAGGATTTTATTGTGTTCATTAGAAAATTGGCCTGTGGTTTTATGTGTTGTCCTTGTTTGGTTTTGGTATTAGTATAATGGTGGTTTCATAAAGTGTGTTTGGTAGTATCACTTCCTTTTCAATTTTTTTATATAGTTCATGTAGTGTAGACACTAGTTCATTCTGAACTTTTGTTAGAATTCACTTGTAAAGTCATCTGCTCCGGGGCTTCTCATTTTGGGGAGGGTTTTGATTACTGTTTCAATTTCACTATTTATAATTGGACTGTATGGAAGAGTTAAAATTAGGATGTAGAAGAATTACTTAACTTAAACTAAAGTGTCCAATCCAATTTAATTGTAATTTAAATAATTGAGAAACAATAGAAACCAGTAGATAGGCCTGGTATATACATACAATTTGGGATAATCTAAATGTGAGTCTTAAATTACTGAGGCATAAATAATGTATAAATGATACAATCTACTTATGTGAGAACAGATTAAAAACTCAGAATTCAGGAGGTTCTACCAGGCTTTCCATCCATCAGTCCTACATCAAGGTAATCAGTAGATTGATTTTCACATTGATATGAATCCTGGAATGGTAGAAGAACACTGATGGCATCCTGATTGAACCCCAAAAATGAAAACTGGTGCCAAAACAGACCAAATAAGATAGAATTCCCCAAGGAATGAATAGAAAAGAAGCAGAAAGGAAAACAGGGAAATAAAAATGACTCTGCAAATTGCTAAATTGATTCAAATCTACAGAACCTTACTTTTTTTTTCATAACTGGTGTCTGAGAAGCATGCCTATAAACACCAGCACTGACCACTGAACGAAAACATGGCAACATCTGAGGACACACCCATTTGAATAAGTACATGTGATATTTCACTGTAGATTGGTATATGAAAGACCCCAGCTAGCAGAAGTACCTCTGATTAAAAAGGAACAAGAATGGTGTCATCACACCCTCCAAATTTAACTACATTACAAAGTGATAGTAATTAAAACAGCAGGTATTGAAATAAAAAGATATGCACATCATTAATATTGAATTGATAGCCCAGATATAAAGTCACAGTTATATGGACAACTAATTTATGACAAAAATTCAAGAGTTTACAATGGAGCAAGGGCAATACCCTCAATAAATGTTGTTGGGAAAATTTAACAGCTACCTAGAAAAGAAATAAAATTAGCTTACCATATAATACTGTAAGTAAAATTAATTCAAAAAAGAATTAAGACTTAGATGAAATAACTGAAACCATAAAATATATAGAAGAAAATATAAGAGATAGAGTCCTTGACATAAGTTTTAAATATGTATTTAAAAGAAAAATTGTAATAAACAAATGGGACATCAAACTCAAAAATTTCTGTACAACAAAAGAAAGTTATATAAAAATGAAAAGACATTCTAGAGAATTGGAGAAGATATTTACACATCATATGCCTAGCAAGGGGTTAATATCCAAAATATTAAAAAATATATAATTAAACAATAAAAATGAAAACAACCCAATTAAAAATTGGACAGATTATTTGAATAGATACTTTTCTGAAGAAGACACACAGATGGCAAATAGGCACACATGAAATGATATTCATCATCTCTTATTAGAAAAATGGAAATCAGAATAATGAGATATTGTCTCACACCTGTCAAAATGGTTATTATCCAAGACAAGAAACAATGTTAGTGAGGATATGGAATAAAGTGAATCCTTATGCATCATCATTAGGATAATAAATTGGACAGCCATACGGAAATTCCTCAAAAAATTAAAAATAGAAATTTCATACAATTCAGTTATCCCTATTTTGGATATTTATCTGAAAAATATGAAAGCACTAATTCATGTTTATTAAAAACTGGAAACCACCGAAATTCCCATTGACAAATAAAGAAAATGTGGTATATCTACACAAATACTATTCAACTATGAAAAAAGGTGAAATCCTGTCTTTTGCAACCAAATAGATGAACCTGAGTATATTATGGTAATTGAAATACTCCAGATGTAGAAAGACAAACAGCATATGATTTCACTAATGTGGAATATATAAAAAATAAACAAAAAGAACTAAATGAAACAAGTATAAAGTTTTATATTAAAAGACCAATTAGTGGTTACCAGAAGGGAGTTGGGGGAGATGGAAAGATGGGGAGGTCAGGTATAAAGGGTCAATGTTTTGATGAAGGACAGAACTGAAATTTTGATAGTGAATTTAATGTTTTATATACACATGTTGATTTTCAATGATGCACACCTAAGGCTTATAATGTTATAATGATGTTACTTCTTTAATGAAAAAGACAGAGAACCAATATATACTATATACAGGAAATTAATTTAAATATAAAGACATATATAGAATGAAAGTAAAGGGTATAAAGTGGTATACAATGTTAACAAAAATAAAAAAGTGTGTTGATATTGCTAAAATTGAGAATAAAAGTCATAAACTACATAATGACTGAAATGCTTGGTAAGGCATAAGAGCATATTATGATCTTAAATGTATATTCATCAAACACTAGAGCTTCAGAATATATGTGAGGGAAACTAACAGAAATGAAAGGAGAAATATGCAAATCTAAATTTATAATAGAGAACTTCAATATCACACCCTCACCAATTCATAAAATTGAGACAAAACATCTGCAAGGACATAGAACTAAACAACACAATCAATAGCTATAGTGAATATACGAAGAATTTTTCCACTTAACAACAAAAGACATTTTTTTCAAGCACCATTCATCAGAAGGGTCCATGACTTGGAGACAAAACTTAACAACTTTAAAAGAATTGACATCATACAGGGTATCTTTTTTGATCATAAAGGAATTAAGTCAATAAAAAAGACAATGAAATGTATAAATACTTAGAAATCAATACAATTTTACATAAACCAGGATTTAAAAAATTTCAAGGGAAAATGCAAAAAATATATAGAACTGAAAGAAAATAAAAACACATGTGTGATACAACTAAACCAGAAATGAGAAGAAAGCTTATAGCACTAAATATTCACATCTTTGTAAAAAAATAAATTTATAAATCAATGATCTAAGTTTCTATTTCAAGAAATTAGGAAAAGAACAATGTAAACACAAAGCAGGTAGAATGAATAAATAATAAAGATGAAATTAGAAAATAACAATATTAGGACCTCCCTGGTGGCTCAATGGTTGAACAACGCACTATGAGGCAGACCACAGTCACTGGAGGACAAGTTCGATCCCTGCTACTGGCCGGGGAGGTAACCCACATGGCACGGCAGACCTCTCCTGCCTTGTTCGCTGCTGCCCTCAGCAATGTATTTCTGTTGATCTGTCTGTTCTGTTCCCCACTCTGTCTCTGGTGAAGCCTCTCACACCCCCAAAAATGAAAAGACAAAGACAAACTGGGGACACTTGATGGGGAGGGAAGAGGTGAAGGGTGGATGGCAGATGGGAGCACGGGGGACTGAGGTGATGGTGCACTGGTGTTGTGGTGATGGGGAATACATGGGGATTACAACTGATGTCAAATATATGTAAATTAAAAAAATTATATTAAAAATATGCAAATAATTAAAAAAAGAAAATTACAATATTGAAAGAGGACGTTTACACAGAAAATCAATGGAACAAAAAGCTGGTTCTAATGATACCCCCCCATACCTGTGCCAGGTAAGGTGCTAAGATTGCTAGAGGCCTCATAACCTCCCATGACACCCAGCCAGCATTTGACCAAACCTGCAGAGGGCACATGACCTTCCATAACACGCTGCCAATGGCTGTCTAGATCAGTGATACATCATATCCATACTAGGGAAGTTTTTAGAGAGACCCATAGACCTCATGACCTCATATGAGACTCCACCAGCACTTGCCCACACTGGCCAAAGGATTTGTGATGTTCTACATGAATCCACCACACACATCCAGACTGGTGAGATGCTGACCCCATGCCAAGGAAAGTGGCAGAATGTTCAGAGAACTTGTGTCCACTCATGAGACACAGCGGGTACCTGCCTGGACTGGCAGAGGCCTTGTGACCTCCCATGAGATCCTGCCAGCTGCTTGCTCAAACAGGCGAGACTCCTAATCAGTGATGGAGGAGAAGCCATACCCAATGGAAGCCCTACATAAAGCAATAGGTTCCAAGGATTCTAACGGAGAGAGGAAAAATGCAACAAACAGTAACATGAGTCCTCAAGGAAATAGTACAACTCAGAGAAAAAAACCAGATTTCCAGAACTCAAATTTAAAAACATGGAAGCTATGTTCTACCTATTAGATAAATAATTTAGTATTACAATGATAAATAAATTCAGTGAAATGGAAGAAAACTCAGAAAAAAACAATTGACTGCCCTTAGAAATAAAATCAATAAACTGAAGACATAAATATGAAGCACCAAATAACATAAAAATGTACTTCAAGATTTCAAAATTAGAGGAGATGAAATTTCCAGAAGAGAGTCACAGAAGTAGAATACATCAAGTGGAAGAACCAGCTAGTAATATTGAATATATAAATCCACAAAGAAAATGGGTAGAAAAGGAGAAAAATGAAGTAAAAAAAAATAAAATGAAGAAACACTCCAAGAAATATCTGACTACATGAGTAAAGGCAAAAAATAATAATGGAAATATCAAAGGTGAAAGAAAGGGAGAAAGGAGCAGAAAATGTATTTAAAGAAATAATGGAGGAAAATTTCCCAAACGTAGAGTAGGGGGGTAAAAATACAAATTCTGGAAGATAAAAGAACCCAACCCTAAGACAGATAGTAGTGAAAGGTCTAAGAGTTCAGTACAAAGAAAGAATGTTGAAAAGGGCAAGAGTGAAGAATTAGATAACCTATAAAGTTACCCTGATCAGACTATCATCAGTCTTCTATGAGGAAACACTATGAGCAAGGAAATAATGGAAAAATGTGTTCCAAATACTAAAAGATAAAAACTGTCATCCAAAAATACTCTATCTTGCTAGACTCTCCTTCAGATATAAGGGAAGAATAAAGGCCTTTTCAGATACAAAGTAATTCAAGGAGTTTGCAAATACTAAGCCAACCCTCCAAGGAATATGGAGGGAGCTTATACATCAAAACTAATGAGAGGAGCATACACAAAGAACTCAATAAGTATATAGATTAACCTACAAAAATTAAGAAGAAAATGGCAGTAATAGACTATCACATGTCATTAATAACTCTAAATGTAAATAGAATGAACTCCAAAGATGAACACAAGCTCAAAGTTAAGGGTTGGAAAAGCCTTACAAGTGAAGGGGACTCTAAAAAGGGCAGGGACAACCATATTTATATCAGACAAATAGATTTTCAATTAAATAAAGTAACAAGAAGCAGAGAGGGACACTATATAATGATTAAGGAATTACATCAAGAACATATAACACTCATCAAAGTATATTCACCAAATACATTAAGAAGCACCAAAATATATTAGACAACTATCACTCTGAAATAAACAATGGAAAAACACATTTGTAGTAGTAGACTTCAACACCCCATTCTCACCAATGGACAGATGAACTAAACATAAGATAAACAGGGACACAATTGCCTTAAAAAGAGTATTAGAATTCATGAACCTCATAGATATTTATGAGACACAGTACCCCCCCAAAATCAGAATACACATTTTTCTCCAGTGCACATGGGACATTCTCCAAAATAGATCACATTCTGGTACACAAAACAAATTCAAGAAAATTGAAATCAGAAGTAGTATATTTTTAGAACATAAAGGTATTGAACTAGAAATCAATGATTAAAAGAAAGAAGGGAAGTCCTGTAACATAAGCAGACTGAACTACACACCACTGAAAGACCACTGGATTAATGAAAACATCAAAGAAAAATCAATATGCCCAACACAAATGAGAAAAAAGCACATAAATATTCAAAACTTATGGGATGCAGCAAAAGCAGTACCAAGAGGGAGATAGCTAGATAGGCAGACAGATATAGATATATTATAGATATAGATATAGAGCAATACAGGTCTTCATTAAGGTATAAGAAAGACCTCAAGCAAATAACGTTTCTCAACTCAAAGAATTAGAAAAACAAGAACAAAGAAATCCAAAGCCAGCTGAAGAATACAAATGATAAAAATCAAAGTAGAAATAAATGAAATAGAAATTTAAAAGACAGTCCAAAAGACAAATGAAAGCAAAAGATGGTACTCTGAAAAAAAAATAAACCAAATAGACAAACCTTTAGCATTGCTTGCTAAGAAAATTAAGAAGTCTCAAGTAAATAGGATAAAAAATAAAAGAGGAGAAAATAAAACAGATGCTATAGAAATTAAAAGGTAGCTAGAGACTTCTATAAACATCTATATGCTAACAAATTAAATAAACCAAAGGAGAGGGGCAAATTCTTAAAATTATGCTGTCATCCAAGACCGAATAGGGAATAAATAGACATCTTGAACAAACCAATAAAAAGCAAGGAAATTAAAAACAGCAATCAAAACTCTCCCCACAAAGAAAAGTCCAGGATGAGATGGCTTTATAAATGCGTTCTACAAAACCTTCAAAGGTATATAATACCTACCTTGCTCAAACTCTTCCAAAAAATTGAAAAAGAAGAAATACTTCTTATGAGGCTAACATTACTCTAATACCAAAACCAAAGGCAACACACAAAAAGGAAATAACAGACCAATTACCCCTAATGAACACAGATGCAAAAATACTGAATAAAATCCTAGCAAAATGAATCCAGAAATACATGAAATATATCAAACACCATGACCAAGTGGGATTCATACCAGGAACACAAGGATGGTTGAACATCTGAAAATCAATCAGTGTAATTTACCACATCAACACAAAAAAAACTAAAAACCATCATATTGATCATATCAATAGATGCTGAAAAAACATTTGCTAAGATTCAACATCCATTTATAATGAAAACACTTGAAAAACTGGGTACAAAAAGAACCTACCTTAACATAATAAAAGCTCTCTACCACAAATCCACAGATAATATCACTCTCAATGGTGGAAAACTGAAAGTTTTTCTCTAAGATCTGGTACAAAACAAGGATGTCCACTTTCACCACTATTGTTCAACATAGTATTCGAATTATACCATATTAGACAAGAAAAAGATATAAAAGGAGTCCAAAATTTGAAAAAAATAAAAGTATTGTTATTCGCAGATGACATGAATATACATAGAGAACTTTCAAGATTCCATGGGAAAACTAATTGAAACAATCAGTTTATCAAATTTGCAGGGTATACAATCAACAAACCAAAATCAGTTGCCTTCCTGTATACAAATCATGAAATAGAAGAGGAAGAAATTAAGAAAGTGATCTCATTTACAATTATAACCAAAATAATAATAATAATACAAGGAGTAAACCTAGCAAAGGTGATAAAATATTCCCTGCTCATTTTGGAAGAATAAACATTGTCAAAATGGTCACCCTACCCAAAAGAATATACAGATTCAATGCAATCCAAATAAAATTTTCAACTGCATTTTTTCAAAGAACTAGAATCACAAAAGTCCCTGAATAGCAAAAACAATCTTGAATAGAAAGGAAATGGAGGTTCCACACTTCTGGACCTCAAGCTACATTATAAAGTCACAATAATTAAAACAGCCTGGTACTAGAACAAAAGTAGACACACCAATGGAATAGAATTGAGTGCCCAGAGATAAACTCATGGATAACTAATCTATGACTAAGGAGCCAGTAACAAACACTGGAATAAGGGTAGCCCCTTCAATAGTTTTGGGAGAACTGGGTAGCTGCATATAGAGAAGGATACTAGACTGCTATCTCACACCATACACAAAAATCGGTTCAAAATGGACAAAAGACTTGAATTAAAACCTGAAGTCATAATCCATGGAACAAAATGTAGGCAAAACATTTCACGACATAAGTTTTAGGGATGCCTTTAGCGTTTTATCAACAACCACAAGGAGAACAAAAGAAAATATAAACAATTAGGACTACAATAACCTAAAAAGCTTCTGCACAGTAAAGACGAAAGAGGGAAGAAGCATAATGGACTATGGTCGTGGACCATGGGTGATTTGGTGATGGGTGCACTATAATAGTACCGATGGTGGTATCCAAATATTACCTAAATTAACAATTAATACATTGTTATTTATGATGTATTTTTAAAGATTTATATGTAAATCTTTTAAAAATAACAAACTATTTTTAAAGATTATTCTTTGAAAGTATCGTGATCAAAACTGACAATGATGTAAAGACAGAACTTACAAATTACCAGTATTGACAATGAAATAAGGCATTGCACTATAGATTCTGCAAACATTAAGGAGATTACAGGGAATGTGACTAAGAATTTACTCACAAAATCAACAACTTAGAAGAAATTGACAAATTCCTCAAAAACTACAAGATAGCAAAATTTAACCGAGATAAGCAAGATCCATAACTATTAAAGAAAACACATTGTAATATAAAAGATCTTGTAAAAGGAACCTACAAGCCCAGAGGGCTTCACATGAGAATATAACCAAAAATTTAAACAATTAATACTGATTTTACACAATCTCTTACAGATAATAGAATGGGAAACATTTCCAAACTAATTTTGTAAGGCCAGTGTTACCTGTTCTTACTTAAATTTATATTTAACTTGGGAGATATTCGTTCCTGAAAGAGTCCTCTAAGTTTAAAAACATGACTTTCAGAAACATTATGGATTTTATGCCACTGGATATGAATAGTATGCTAGTGCACAATTTATTGTGCATAAAAATGTTGAACTTGGGTTGTAGAACATTGTACATACTTTCACAACATCCTGTATCCTGAATTATCCCCCGATCACTGTTATTATGTATTGAGACCAGTATTAAGTAGTTCCCATGTTTTTATTCTGGGATCCACCATGGGTGGCATAAATTTTTTTAATTTATTTTAGTTAAAAATTGTCATACTTTGAAATCCATTTTCCCCTTGGTTCTATGAATTTTAACACTGGCACTCATTTATGTAAATGCCACCACAGTCAGGATAGAGAACTGTCCATCACTCCAGGAACTCCCTTATGTTGTCTCTTTATAGCAGGGTTTCTCAATCTTGACCCTATTGATATATTGGGCTGGATAATTCTGTTGTTGTAGGCTCTTCTGTACATTGGAAGATGCTTAAAAGCATCCCTGGCCTCTGCCCATAAGGTGACAGCAGCTGTCACCTCCAACTGTAACAACCAAAATTGTGTAGAGTCATTGCCAATGTTCCCTTGAGGAGATGAAAGCTCTCCCTATTTAGGGATCATTGCTTTGTGGTCACACCTTCTTCCAAGGCCTTATCTTAACAATGATCACTATGTGTTCTACATCACTGTCCTTGTATTTTTTAGAATATCATGTAAATAGAATAATATACTATATAAGTCTTTGATACTACTTTTTTTTTGACTAAGCATGCTTTTGATATTCATCTAAATTGTCAGATCTATCAATAGTTCACTTCTTATTTAAAAAAAATTATTTATTTAATTATATTTGACATCATTTGTATTCCCCAGGGAGTTCCCACCACCATTTCACCCGTGCACCATCACCTCAGTCCCTTGTGCTCCTTCTGC
>JAGFMF010011472.1:94985-140076 GCA_019455555.1 Galemys pyrenaicus
TATATTTGACATCAATTGTAATCCCCATGTATTCCCCATCACCATATCACCAGTGCACCATCACCTCAGTCCCCCGTGCTCCCGTCTTCCCTCAACCCTTCCCCTCTTCCTTCCCCACCAAGTGTCCCTAATTTGTCCTTATCTTTTCAGTTTTGGTTTTTGTGTCTTTATTGTTATTATTATTATTGCTCTTATTCCTTTCCTTGATTCCCATTATTTTGATGTCATGTTTTCTCATGAAGTCAGACAGTTCTTGGAGTGTTTCTTTCTTTTGTTTGTTTTTTTAAATTTTGTTTCTCACTTTACTCTCTATCTGGGTTCTTTGTACATCTGCTTTTTCAGTTTCTTGGACTCAGCTTTCTACCTGATCTAATCTACTTTTGCAACTTTCTCCTGAGTTTTTCATCTCCTATATTTTTCTTTTGAAATCCAAAATCTATATTTTTACCTTATTCAGAGCTTCATTTTCTGTCTTCATTTCATTGATTTCATTTGTAAGGATATTCACTTGTTTTTCCAAATTTTCTTTTATTTCTTTCAATGTTTTTATCATTGCAATTCTAAACTCTACTTGATAAAGAGAACATACCTTTCATGTCTATAACTTGGGCTTCTGGAGATTTGTTCACTCTGTCTATTATATTATTAACTTGATGACTCATGATGTCATTTTTGGTTTTTTTTCCTTCTGCCCATTATTAGCTTCATAACTCAGATATTGCTGATGGGGTCTCCTATGGGCATGGCTTGCCCCTCCCCAATGGTCATGGCTCTCACCTCTCTGGGCAAACCACTAGTGTGGTCTCACGACAGGTCATGAGGTCTATGGATACTCTGGCTCATTCCCTCATGCAGGTCCAGGGTCTCATCAGTCTGTGTGTGTTCTGGTGGGGATCTCATTGGAAGTCACAGACCTTTGTACAGGCGGGCACTGGTGGGGTTCTGTAGAGGGTTCCAAAGCCTCAACCAGGGTCTCTTGAGGCCTCTGGTTGCTCTCTCATACTCTACAGTATGGGTCCGGTGTCTCACCAGTTCATACAGTACAGGTCCTGGCAGTGTCTAACAGAAGTTGTGAGACCTCTGTTGGTCTGGGAAGGTACAGGTGGGGTCCCACAGAAAGATGTGAGGTATCTGGTTGTTCTGAGTCTCTCCCTAATGGGGGTCTAGGGTCTCATCAATCCCCCTTGCAGTCTTTTGATTGTCAATTTCTAGTTTGATACCTTTATGGTCTGAGAAGATACTAGGTATAATTTCAAGCTTCATGAATTTGTTGAGACTTGTTTTGTGTTACAGAATGTTTTCTGGAAAATGTCCCATGTGTGCGCCTCCCTGATGGTGCAGGGGTTAAGTCTCAACATTATTGCCAGCCACTGAGGCATGGGTTCCATCAGGAAGCTGATCCACATGGCACAGCAGACCTCTCTTGTCTCACCTGCTGCTCCCCTCAGCAGTGTATTTCAATAGATCCACCTGTTCTGCTCCCTACTCTGTCTCCTGTGAAGCCACTCACTTCCACCACCCCTTGCACCTCTGGCTTACAGCCCAGTTCTTCTATGCATAAAATAAATGAATCTTTTTAAAATGTCCCATGTGTACTTTTTTAAAAAAGTGTATACTGCTTTTTTTTGGGGGGGGGGAGGGTTAAGTGCCCTGTAAATGTCTGTTAGGTACATGTGGTCTTATTCTGTGCTTAAGGCTGCTGTGTCCATGTTGATCTTCTGCCTAGTGGATCTATCCATAAAGTGTTGCCACATATGTGCTGTTTCCAGAATTGATACTAGTTACCTAATGTATGGTAGTGGTTCTTCATTTGGTGTGTATATATTGATGAATGATATTACTGTGACGGTATGTACCTTCTTTTGGGTTCCATTCATTTATAGAATTTCTCTAATACATTACTTTGAGCTTATATTTAGCTTCGGTGTTTTGGTCTATCTCCTGGAGACAGCAGACGGTTTGATTCTGGTGTTTGATCCAACCATATAGTCTGTGTCTTCTAATTGGTGAGTTCAGTCCATTTATGTTCAGTCCATGTATGTTTATGCTAATATCAATTGTTATTCCATTTTGTTCTTAATTATTGTTGTTCAATCTACTTCTTTATTCAGTTCTTTTTGTATATTTCTCTCTTTGGATTAGATGCATGAGTTCCTTTCAATATTCCTTGAAGGCATAGTCTAATGTTTGCAAACTCCATGAGTTTCTCTATGTCTGGTAAAGTCTTTATTTCTCCCTCATATCTGAAAGAAACTTCCAATACACAATAATCTTGGCTGACAGTTTTTGTCTTTCATTATTTGGAACACATCTTTCCTTTCTCTCTTTGCCCATAATGCTTCTTCAGAGAAGTTCAATATTAGCCTTTTCAAGGTATCTTTATAGGCTATCTGCTTCATTTCTTTTGCCAACTTCATTATTCTTCCTTTGTCTTGAACTCTTAGAAGTTTCTTGGTGTAGGTCTTGTTTTGTTTAGATACCCTGGGATTCTTTTCACTTACTCAATTTGTACATTTGTGCTCTTCTCTAAGTTTTGTAAATTTTCCTCCATTATTTCTTAGTACTTTTTCTTCTCTTTTTTCTCTTACCAATCTCACTAGAAACATCATTTTTATTAATCTTTTAAAAGAATGAAGTTTTGGTTTCCTTGGTTTTCCCTTTTCACATTTATCAGTTCCATTCATTTCTGGTATTATTATTATTATTTATTTCACTGAGCTTATTTTGCTCATCTCTTACTGTCTTGTACTTTCTTTTGGATTACTTGAATATATTTATAATTCCATTTCATAGACTTTGTTAGACATTTATTATACTCATATGTTTGTTATTCTAGTGGCTGAATATAGACTGGAATTATAGTAAACACTGACCAAGTGATCAAGGTAAACACCATCAGTGGTAAGTGATGCTAATAGCAGTTACCTTTAAAACAACATGATGAAGAAGTCACTTTACCTTTGAGGTCTTCCTACTCCCAAAATATAGATCTAGTGTTCAGTGGATTCTGAGCCTAAAGTTGATAGTGTCATATGCTGTTCTTGCCTAGGCACACATCACTGTACATTACTGGTGCAAATGCAAAATTGTGCAGCCCATTTGGAAAACAGTTTCCTCAAAATGTTAAACATAAAAGTACATATGATCCAGTAATTATACTTTTAGATATATATCCCCTGAAACTGATATTTGTATATCAGCAGTTTCATTTATAATAGCTGATATGAAATCAACCCAAATTTCCATCAACAGATAAATGTGTAAACCAATGTGTTATATACACACAATAGAATATTGTTCACCCATAAGAAGAAATGAAGTATTGATACATGCTAACATGGACAAACCTTGAAAACATTGCATTAAGTTAAATAAGCCTGAAAAATAATTGTGTTATTGTCTTATTACACTTCTTCAAGTAGATATAGACAAATTCATAGAAGTAAACAAAAAGCAAAGTAGATTATGAAGTACTGAGGGGAGAGAAAAACCTGGAGTTGTTGAATGAATACAGAGCTTATTTTCAGGACAATGAAAAGTTCTGGAAATGTATAGTGGTGAAAATTGCAAAACAATGTAAATATACTTAGCACTACAATATTGCCACAATAGAAAAATAACACTAAAAATGTTTAAAATAATCAGGACATAAACAGTATGTTCATATATGATGTTCCAGATTTTCCCTCCTTCCGTGGACACACCAAATATACAACTACACATGCCATGGATCAATGTCCTTTGAGAGAGCTCCAGAAACTTGTTGAGTGACTCCTACATATTAGGTTACTAAGAAAATACCTATGCTGTAATGAATATGAAATGCTAAGACATGCTTTAGCTATTTTTCCCATCCCCATCACAGTGCTATATAATCAGATGGGAACCCCCAATCCTCAGTTTCTCCCCGAAGAACCAAGGGTTTGGACCACACTTCTAGTGTCCCAACTTTTAAGGATGCCACCCAAGTGACATACCCCCAGTTACTTTGCTCTTAGTGATGATGAGACTCAGCATTTATGAGTCCCATAGGATCATAGAAAAGAAGCATTTGCAATATGTACACACAAATACATTTTGCTGCTATCCCCTCCCAGGGTCAGTAAAGATTGACATTGGAAAATAATGCCAGTATTCAAGTTTTTACATGGAAGGAGTTTGACTATGTTTCCGACTGCAGCCTGCAGATCTAGCTTCAATCATTCTTCCTCTGAAAGCTGACAGGGGTCCTCCCAGGAGCCAGAAAGAGCTAGTGAACATGTCCCCCAACTTTTCCAGTTCCAAGAGTAAAACCAAATCTTCAGGGGCCTCCCTGGTGGCACAGCAGGAGTTTGATCTTGCCGCTGGCCAGGAAGGGGACCCACATGGCGCAGCAGACCTCTCCTGCCTTGCCCACTGCTGCCCTCAGCAGTGTGTTTCAGTCAGTCTGCCTGTTCTGCTCCCCACTCTGTCTGGTGAATCCTCTCACCTCCCGCGACTCTGGCCTGTACCCCAGCTGTTGTATGTATAAATAAATAAATCTTTAAAAAAAAAACCAAATCTTCAGCTTCTTCTTAGTTTGAACTTGTCCACAAATCTAGCATCCTAAATTTTATGGCTGCCACTTGGGGATCCCAAATCATCAGCTCTGGGAGTTGGGTGGGGTTTTGCATTCACAAGTCCCCTGAGAATACATACACAAAAGAGGTGATTCTATATGGGCACATTAACACACCTACAAGTATTCTCTCTGGCTTAGATTTGATTTAATAGGCTCAAACACTCAACTCTTAGTTCCTCCCTGATAGATGTTAGATTGCATACCTAAGGTCCTGACTCTCCTAGCTCTAGTGTGACGTTCAAGCTTCCAATTAGCCTGCATCAGGAAACTGAAGAGGAAAGTGATTAGTAGTCCTCTGGGAGCCTGAACAGTAATGTGTACATTCCCCGGCACTTGGGACACAACTAAGAACCTCTGGAGAGATACCAGAGAAGAGTAGGATGATATATACAAAATGCTGAAAGAAGCAAAAATACAAACTTAGACTACTCTATGAAGCTAAAGTTGTCCTTCAAAATTAAAAGACAGAGACAGATTTTCCCAATCAAGAGCTGGAAAAGTTCATCACCACCAGATCAAGTCTATAAGAAAAATAAAATGGAGTTTTCCAAGCTGAAATGAAAGGACACTAATTAGTGTTATGAAGATATGTGGGATATAAACTCAGTGGGAAAGATAAATGCATAGTTAAATTCAGAATACTCTAAAATTGTAATGGTTCTACGTAAATCATTTGTAAAGTATAAGATTTATCTTGTAATATAAAGCTTAAAAGGCAAAAGTATTAAAAATAACTGTAGTCACAATAACTTGTTAATACATACATTCTATTAGATATATAAATGGTGACATCAAAAACAAAATGTGGAGAGGAAGAGTAAAATGTATAGTTTTTGTATGCATTTGAAGTTATTAAAAACTTAACATAAGCTATTATAAGATGTTTTCTGTAAGTATCCTGGTAAGTTAAAAAAAAAAAACCTAAAACCTGTAAGATAGACAAAAGTTACAGAGAAAAAAGTAAGCATACTATGCAGAAAAAAATCAATTCACAAAGGAAGAGAGGAACAAAGGAACAGTACAGCTAGTAAAAAGTAACAAAATGATAATAGTAATACAGACCTAAGCAATAATTACTTTAGTTTTTGTATTCTTTTTAACTAAACAATTTTTTGAAGTAACATTGGGCAATAATTACTTTAAATGTGAAGGGGTGGGAACAAAAGGGGAAGAGAGTCCAGTGGACTATGATGAAGGATTATTGGGGCTTTGGTTGTGAGCATGGTAAGATAGCATACATTTGTAGAGCTGGGAACGTATGTCCTTAAAATACATACAATATTTTAAACCAACGTTACCTCAGTAAACATAACTTTGAAAATAATTACTTTAAATATTAATGAACAAAATTCTCCTACAAAAAGACAAAGAGTGACTGAATTAATTTTAAAAAGAACCCAAATATATGCTGCTTATAAAAGAGTCACTTTAAGATTAAGAGCAGGAGAGCTAAATAGCCATTTCCTCAAAGAAGACATGAAGATGTCAAACAGACATATGAAAAAATGTTCAACATCACTTATCATCAGGGAAGTGTAAATCAAAACACAATGAGATACCACCTCACACCCATGAGAATGCCCCATACCAATAAAACCAGAAACAAGTGCTGGTAAATGTGTGGAAAAAAGGAATACTATTACACTGTTGGTGGGAATGAAGATTTGTCCAGTCCCTATGGAAAAAAGTGTGGAGAGTCCTCAAAATATTAAAGATGGATTTACCTTATGGCCCAGTGATTCTCCTAGGATTTTATCTGAAGAGCATAAAAAAAATAATTCAAATGAAAACTTTCACTCCTATGTTTATAGCAGCACTATTTACCAAGATATGAAAACAATATGAATGCACCAGAACAGATGAATGGGTCAAGAAGATGTTGTAGATATACACACCGGAATACTATGCACCAATAAAAAAGACAAACATGCCATTTATGGTAGCATAGAGGAGATTATGTTAATAAAAGTGAGCCAGGAGAAAAAAGATAAATATCAGATGGCTTCACTTATATGTGGAAACTAGAGAAACCATAAAGAGAGTCAGACAAAGACATATTGAAACATTGACCCTTGAGAGAAGACTTTAGATCTGAACCATTCAGGAGGGGAAGGTGAGAGGGAAAAGGGGAGAGTGAGAATAGAGGGTAGGAGAGAGTGGTCTAAGACTGAGGTTATCTTGGTGATGGGAAAACTATGGTGACCACATCTGAGGTGAGAAATCCTATATTGTGAAGAAATAATGAAGCATATTTTTAAAATAAATAAAAAAACAGTAAGAGTCACATAAGCTGAAAAGGATGAGATAGAAAAAGCTATTCCATGCAAATAGAAACCAAAAGAAAGAAAGGTAGCTATAGTGATATCAGACAGAATAGATCTTAAGGGGAAAAATACTGTGACAAGATACAAAGAACATAACTATATGATAAAAGGGTCAACTCATCAATAAAATGTAATAATTTTAAATATATATGCACAAAACATCAAAATATTCAAATATATAAGGCAAATACTTACAGAATTGTAAGGAGAAAGGACAACAATCCATAGTAGAGGATTTAAATAACTAATCAATAGTGGGGAAGATGATGCAGGCAGAAAATCAAAAAGGAAATTGCAGACTTGAATAACTATAGACCAAATGAACTTAACAGATATATAAAGAAAATTCCTCCCAACAGAGAACACACGCATTTTTCTTTAATGCAAGTGGAACATTCTCCAAAATAGATCAAATATTAAGCCACAAAACTTAATAAATTTAATATGATTGAAACATCAAACATCTTTTCAGACCACAGGGGTATGAAATTAAATACCAATTACAAAACCAAAACAGTATAATTCAAAAATATGTGGTGATTAAACAACATACTCCTGAACAATCTAAGAAGTAAAGGAGAAATCAAAGGAAAGTAAAAATAAATCTTGAAAAATGAAAAGGGAAATACAACATTCCAGAAACTATATGATGCAGTTAAAACAGAACTCAGAGGCAAGTTTATAGTGATAAATGCTTACACTAATAAAAAGGAAAAAAATCTCAAATAAATGACCTAACTAACTAGATAAACAAGAAAAAAACTAAGCCCAAAGTTAGCAAAAGGAGACAATATAAGTCAGGGAGAAGTAAATGAAAGAGACCAGACAAAACAAAAGAAAATATCAACAAGACTAAGAGTTAGGTTTTTAAAATATAAACAAAATTGACAAATTTTTGAATATACTAAGAAAAAGAAAGAGAAGACCTAAATAAATTAAATTAAAAATAAAAGGAGACATTATAACTGATTCCACAGAAATGCAAGACAACTATGAAAAATTTTAAACCCAAATATTGGATAACCTAGAAGAAATATATAAATTTTTACATAGAAACTGCCAAATCTGAATCATGAAGAAACAGAAGGCTGAACACACCAATAATAACTAAGAGATTAAGTTATTAATCAAAACACTCGCAATAACGACATACCAAGGGTCAGATGACTTCACAGATAAATTGTAAACATTCAAGGAATTAATATAAATCCTTCTCGAGGTCTTACAAAAAAACTGAAGAGAAGGAATACTCCCAAAGTCATTTTATGAGGCCAGCATTGACCTAATATACACACCAAGTAAGGACATTAGACGAAAAGAAAAGAACATGCTTACATCACTGATGAATATAAATGCAAAAATTGTCAACCAAATGTTAGCAAACCAAATTCAACAGCACATTACAATGATCAAACAACATGATCAAATGGAATTTATCTCTGGGATGCAAAGATGATGGGTCAACATATGTGAATCAATAAATGCGATGCACCACATTAACAGAATGAAAGACAGAATCATATGATTGTCCGAATAGACACTGAAAAAGCATTTGAAAAAGTTCAGCATCCGTTCTCTCAACAAAGTGGGTATACAAAGAATATCTCAACATAAAAATCCATATATGGCAAATCCACAGTTAATAGCATATGTAGCAGTGAAAGACTGAGAGCATTTCCTCTAAGATCAGGACTAGATAAAGATGCCTACTTTTCCACTTCTATTCAACATAGTATTGGAAGTCCTACCCACAGAAATTAGCCAAGAAAAAGAAATAAAAACATACAAATTAAAAAGGAAGAAGTAAAACTCACTATTTGCAGATGATGTGGTAGAGAGAGATCTGAGACTCCGAAGATTCAACCAAAACATTGTTAGATTCAATAAAAGAGTTCAGTAAAGTTGGGGGATACAAGATTAATACTAACAATGTGGCATTCTATTCTATATATTTTGTGGGTTCATGTCTTATGTTCAAAGTCTTTTATTTAACAACAGAAAAAAAAAACAAAGTCTTTTATTCCCTTTGAGTTGGTTTTTGTGCATGGTGTGAAGTGTTAGTCTAATTTCATTCTTTTCCATTTGGTGTTCCACCTTTCCCAGCACAATTTATTGAACAAACTGTTCTTATTCCATTACATATTCTTTGCTCCTTTATCAAAGATCAGTTGTCCATATATGTGTGGCCTTAGTTCCAAGTTTTCTATAGGTAAAATACTATATGACATACCTCTCAGTAACCTCTTTAAAGACTCATCCTCCAAAGCAAAGAAAGTGAAGGAAAAGATAAACAGTTGGGATTATCTTACATCAAACTAAAAAGCTTCTGTACAGCAAGAGACATTAACCAAAATAAAGAGACAGGGCCTCCCTGGTGGTGCAAGGGGTTGAGCACCACACTGTGGGGATTCCTCAGACACTGCAGCACAGTTTTAAACCTTCCCCAGCCAAGGAGGGGCCCACAAGGTGCAACAGACCTCTCCTGCCTCGCCTGCTGCTCCCCTCAGCAGTGTATTTCAGTCAATCTGCCTTTTCTGCTCCCCACTCTGTCTCTGGTCTTCTCACCCTCAACCCCTCTGGCCTATACCCCAGCTCTTGTACACATAAATAAATAAAAATATCTTTAAAAATTAAGTAGACACCCTACCAATTAGGAGAAAAATCTTTGCACTCCATACAACTGATAAGGGGCTGATTTCAAAGATCTACAAAGAGCTCACACAACTCAACAAAAACAAAGTAAAAAAATCCAGTCAAAAAATGGGCAGATTAGCTAAAAAGATACTTTTCCAAGGAGGAAATGCAAATGATCAACGGGTATATGAAAAACGCGTTAAACATCACTTGTAATCAGGGAAATGCAAATCAAAACCACAATGAGATACCATTCCACCAGTGATAATGGAACATAATAAAAAAAAACCTAGCAACAACAAATGTTGGTGGGAATGTGGAGAAAAAAGAACTCTTTTACACTGCTGGTGGGAATGCAAGCTGGTCCAACCACTATGCAAAGCTGTGTGGAGGTTCTTCAGACTACTAAACATGCCCTGTATTGTCTCCCCTTTGTTTTCCTTTAAGTATTATGTAGTTTCAGTTGTAATATACAGATCTTTAATCCATTGTTGAATTAAGCTTTGTCTATGGAGTTAAGAAAGGATGTAATTTCATTATTTTACATGTAATTATTCATGTTTCCCAACACCATTTATTAATGAGGTTCTCTTTTCTCCATTGTATGGTTGTGGCTTCTTTGTTCCCAGGAACAAAGGTGAACACAGGAGGGTAAAACTTTGACCTGTCTTCCTTTTACCTTCCTGGGTCTCTATGGTCCTTTCCTGCATCTTCCTTAAATAATTCCCCCTTTCATACTTCACTTTCTGATTCCTGCTGCTCCCAGGAAGTGCCCTGGCCCTAGCCCCCAAGGAACCTGGGTCTGACAGCATTCCCCCGACCCTTAGATATTCCCCTGGCCTCTTGCTGGTCAGCCTGCTCCTCCCTAGCCCAGTCAGTAGAATCAGCCAATCAGAGTCCTCAGAAAGTGAGACAAAGGATAGTGTGTGGGTTTATCTCTGAATTTTCTATTCTATTCAGTTGGTCTGAGTTTCTGTTTTTATTCTGTTACCATACAGCTTTGATTACTGTTGCTGTGCAGTATAATTTGAAGTCAGGAAGGATGAGAACTTTGTTTTTCTTCTTTTCTTTCAGAACTGTTTTAGCTGGTTGGGAGTATTTTGTGTGGAACCACAAAAGATCTTTAATACCCAAATCAGTCTTGAGGGGGGGGAAAAGGGAAAAATCTGGTGATATCAGGTTCTCTGATTTAAAGTTGTACTACAAAGTTATAGTAATCAAAAAAGTATGGTACTGAAAACAGACAAGAGGAACAGAATTGAGAACTCAGAAATAGACCTATACATTGATGGAGAATTAATGTATGACAAAGGAGTTAAGAGCTTTAAATTGAGAAAGATAATCTTTTCAATAAATGATACTGGTAAAACTTGACAGTCACAAATGAAAGAATGAAATTAGACCACTATCTTACAACATACACAAACATTAACTCAAAATGGATTAAAAACTTGAACAGAAGTTTTAGAACCATAAAATACCTTAAAGAAAACATAACCAATAATCTCCCTGACACTGGTGTTAGTGATGTTTTTGTGAAGTTGAATCCAAAGGGAAGGTAAGAAAAAGCAAATATAAACAAATGGGATTACACCCAACTAAAGAGCATCTGTACAGCAAAAGAAACCATCATTAAAACAGAAAGACAACCTACTCAAAGGGCAAAGAAATTTGCAAATCAGATCTAGTAAGGAGTTAATATCTAAAATATGTAAAAAAAAAAAAAACAACAAAACTCCTCTGAACCCGAACAACAACAACAACAACAAAATAAACCCAACCCAATTAAAAATCTGTGGAGGATATTAAAGATACTCTCCAAAGTGGGCCTCCCTGGTGGCGCAGTGGGTTAAGCAACGCACTATGAGGCAGACCGCAGCCACTGCGGCACGAGTTCGATCCCTGCTGCTGGCCAGGGTGGGACCCACATGGTGCAGCAGACCTCTCCTGCTGTGCCCGCTGCTCCCCTCAGCAGTGTACTTCTGTTGATCTGCCTGTTCTGCTCTCTGCTCTCTGTGGTGAATCCTCTCACCCCCCCACACCTCTGGCATGTACCCCAGCTCTTGTATGCATAAATAAATAAATCTTTAAAAAAAAAAGATACTCTCCAAAGAAAATATAAAGATGACCAACAGATACATGAAAAGATGATCATTGCTAATTATTAGGGAAATGCAAAACAAAGCCATAATAAATTATCACCTCACACCTGTTAGAATGGCTAGTTACCAAGTTCCAGAGAAGTGTGAAGGAAAGGGAACCTTCATACACTGTTAATGAGAATGTAAATTGGTACAATCACTATAGAAAAAAATATAGAAATTACTCAAAATATTAAAAGTATAAATTCCATATAATCCAGTTATCTCACTTCTGGGTATTTAACCAAAGAATTTGAAAACACTAATTTGAAGAAGTAAGTATATGCCCAACTATGTTCATCAGAGCATTATTCACAGTAGAGAAAATAGAATTCACAATAAAAATCAGAGCTGCAAGGCAAGAAAAAGATACAAAAATCAGAAAAAAATAGGTAAAATTGTCTCTGCAAATGATATGATCTTAGATTTAGAAAATTCTAGAGATGTCACAAATGAAAACTGTTAAAACTGATCAGTGGGGTCCTCCCTGGTGGTGCAGCGGGTTGAGCGCCGCACTGTGAAGAATCTGTGGCACAGCAGCGTGAGTTCAATCCCCAGCCAGGGACGGGACCCACATGGCTTACTAGACCTCTCCTGCCTGGCCTACTGCTCCCCTCAGCAGTGTATTTTGGTCAATCTGCCTGTTCTGCTCCCCAATCTGTCTCTGGTGATTCCTCTCACCTCCCCTGACTCTAGCCTGACACTACCCCAGCTCTTGTATGCAAAAATAAATATTTTTTTTAAAACTGATCAATGAATTCAGTAATGTTGTAGGATACAAAAATCAACATACAAAAATCATTGTTTCCATACACTAATAATAAATTAACTAAAAATAAATAAAACAATCCCTTTACAATAACATCAACATTATAAAATATCTTGGGAATAAATTATAACCAAGAAGGGGAAAGACCTGCATATCAAACACTATAAGAAAATGAGGAGGACACAAACAAATGGAAAGATAATTCCATATTCAAGAATTTGAAAATTTTGTACTATTGGGCTCTCTTTGGTAGTATAAGGGTTAAAGACACAGTGCTATCAAGTTATCACTAGTCACTGCAACTTGAGTTATATATTTGGACAGGGAGTCAACCCACATGGTGCTGCAGACCTCTCCTATCTTACCTTCTGTTCCCCTCAGCAGTGTACTTCAGTAGATCACTGGTTATGTTCCTCACTCTGTCTCTGGTGGTTCTTTTCACCCCACCCCCACACCTCTGGATGCACCCCAGTTCTTTTTTTTTCATTTTTAAAAAAATATTTTATTTACTTATGCATACAAGAGCTGGGGTACATCCCAGAGACACAGAGGGTGAGAGAATTCACCAGAGACAGAGTGGGTAGCAGAACAGGCAAATCGACTGAAATACACTGCTGAGGGGAACAGTGGGCAAGGCAGGAGAGGTCTGCTGTGCCATGTGCGTGCAACTCGTGCTGCAGTGGCTGTGGAAGCCCCATGGGTGTGGTACTCAACCCCTTGCATCACCAGGGAGGCCCCACCCACATTCTTGTATGCATAAATAAATAAATCTTTAAAAAAAGGAAAATTTTGTATTGTTAAAATATCCACAGTGTTCGAGTCATCTATGCATTCAGTGAACGGAATTGAAAAGGATAATGTTAAGAGAAATAAGTCAGAAGGAGAAAGAATATGCCAGATGGTGTCAGTTAGATGTGGAAGATAGGAAAACATAACAAGGGGTCAATGAAAACCAAACAAAAATAAAGTCTTAACATCTGATTGCAAAACTGAGGCAACCAGAGTGGGAGTGTGATAGGGAAGGGAAGGGGACCAATGGACTGTGGTGGAGTATATTTGGGGCACCAGTGGTGGGGAGAGTGTGAAAGTATACATTTGTAGAGGTTTGAGCCTATAACCCCCAGAGCAGATACAAAGATGTAAACCTACTTAACCTCAATAAATATAATTTGGGGGCGGGGGGGAATCCATATCAGAAATTCATAGCATTTTTTGTAAAAGTGGAAGAAGCAATCATACATTCATATGGAACCACAAAATACCACAAGTAGTCAAAGCAATCCAAAGCTGAAGGCATCACAATTCCAGATTTCAAACTTTATTACAAAACTGTAATAATCAAAATTGTTTGACACTGGTATAAAAACAGACACAAATAAATCCATGTGTGTACAGTCAAATAATATATGATAAGGAAGCCAAGAATACTAAGAAAAATAGTCTCTGGTAAATGGTGTTTGGAAAACTATATATTTGCATTGAAGGGAATGAAATTAGACTCTTATTCTATGCCTGTTTTACACCACTCACAAAAATTTACTTGAAGATATTTAACACTCTAAAGGGTTAAAATACTAGAAGAAAACATAGGGAAAATGCTCTTTGACATTGATTGGTCTTGGCAATGATTTTGTAGATATAACACTAAAGGCACAAGCAACAAAAGCAAAAAATAAAAAAAGTGGTATTATATTTAACCAAAAAAATGTTCTCCAAAGAGAAAGAAACAATCAGCAAAATGAAAAGGCAACCTATAAAATGGGAGAAAATATTTGCAAACCACCTACCTGATAAGAAGCTAATATCCAAAATATCTAAAGAACTCATACTAGAGTTGTGGGGGAAAATATCCAATTACAAATGAGCAAAATAATTGAAAGGACATTTTCCCAATGAAAACATACAAAAATGACCTACTTGTACATCAAAGGATGCTCAACTTCAGTGATCTCAGGGAAATGGAAATCAAAACCACAAGGAGATATCATCCCTCGCCTATTAAAATGACTATTATAAAAAAAAAAGAACTAACAAGTGTTGCACGTGGATGAAAAGGTAGGGATGCTGGTAGAAATGTAAATTGGTGCAGCTACTGTGGTAAACAGCACGGACATTCCTTGTTTAAAATAGCACTAACATGGTTCAACAGTCCCCTCATATGGTGGAATTACTGTCTCAAAGAGCTCTGTACCTCTGTACCTGTTCATTATTCATAATAACAAAAACATGTGTATTGTGTGCGTGTGTGTATTTCACTTATATGTGAAATATCGAGTAACAAAACAAGATAATAAATGGTGGTGGTGAGAGAAGTATAACAGGAAGAAACGGCAAATCAACATTTAGAATATTCCAGAGAAATTATAAAGACAACTCTATCTTTCATGGTATAATGGTCCCAAATTAATTAATTTACCTGCAGTACCTGGCTGTTGCCCTTGAGATGGGTATATATCAGGAATTCAGTGTATTGTTGGCAAATCATGCATTCAACAGTGCTGGTGTTCCCATCAGCTTTTGTAAAGGGAAACCAGGTTCTGAGGACATGCATAATCTCTGTGTCACTATGACTACTTTGTTCCGGTGCCTACAGGAGTGACTGAGAAAACAGACATACTGACCTCCATTGAGGGAGTCATGTCACCCGCCTAATTACTGAGAGCCTGTTGAGGAGCATTCACATCTAACACTAATACTCTCATGCTTTGGACCAGCTCAAGAAGTCTATATGCCACTCCCATAAATCTGTTTTGTGTTAATTTTCCCAAATGTCCTCATTCAAAATCCCTGATAATTAAGTGAACCATTATCCCTGGTCTTGGATCTGGATGCAACAATATATGAGATTCTTAAGTTTTCTCTGTAGGAGGGTGAATGCACTTTTATTTGTGTGAAAAATAACTAGATTAAGTTAATATCCTTTATTCTAAGGGTGCAATGGCAAGAAGTGTGTGTAGATGTTGGGTAAGTGAGTTTTAGTGAATATCTATTAAAATAATACATTTAATGTTTTATTTTTGTGTAATTTAAGAATTAAAAATGTTGCAAGAATGGTAAAAATCCTGTAAACACTTAACTTAGATTCCCCAATATTAACCTTCTTTTCTATCTTCCCCTCTTACCCCCTTTCCCTCTCTTTCTCACACAAATTTTTAAAAGTATTTTGAGAGTAAGTTACAAAGACATTTTTAAAGAAAACAGTGTAACAATAAAAATCAGATTCCTAACATTGACAAAGTATTATCTAACTTAAAAGATCTTATTCAGATTTTGCCAAATGTCCAAATTGTACCAGAATTTCATGAGCAAGGAAGAGAAAAGTCAAATCTCTTCTGGGGTGTGAACAGGACAGACAATGTACTTTGCAGCCTGCGGTAGGCTGCCACCCACGTGGATGGAGCTAAGGGGGTTTCGATAGGCAAAGTGCCTCCTCTGGCAGGTCTAGGACCCACCTTCTTCTTGAGGCTCCCCAGAATTCCCCTTTGATCTTCTACACTTTCCGTGTTGCCACAAAAGCAGTGTCCTTGAAATAAACTTTGTCTAGGACACATCATCCCAAGGCAGTGGCCCTAAGATTCATCTACCACTTTGGCACCTAACACAGCTCAGAACATCCACCAGGCCCCATCAATATTTTACTGACCAGAGTGCTGCCTTGGTGACCCCAAGAGCTAGGGGAAGCCCTAGATAGCATCTCTTCTCATCTCCTTCCCATTCCCAACTGAGAAACCTGAGACCTGTAGAACTCTGAGACTTACTAGGAGTGGGGCTGGAAGGATACCCTGTTGGCTTCTTCTTAAGCCTGGGGTGGGCCCCCAAATCGCACAGCTGGTGTAAAGTCCCCGCCCTACAGGGCAGTCACAATATGCTCACAGGCAGAATTGGGGGTGGGATGGTGATGATGGGAGGGGAGGGAGAGACACCTCTGGGAAAACCTGTGCTCACCTGAGGGGCTTCTGGATTGATGGGTTGTTTTTTCTAAGGTTGCAATGTGGAGTCCATTTACCTGAATGTGGAGGGCGTAAACACACACTGGGAGAAGTGTGAGGTAGGTGAGGGACTTTGTGGCACATGGTAAAAGCCTGTCCCCCACTTCCCCACAGAAAGGCCACCCCAACCCCACAGAACTTTGGTACTTTGTACCAACAATAGAATAGCCAGCACTTAGATATGCAAGCACCATGGCCAAGACCCTAGGCACTATAAAGACACAGGCCCAAAAGGCCTAAGATCCCTGGAGGCTTGTGCAAAAAAGGAGTCAGGATCCTAGTTTGGCTAAGAGGGTAATCTGATAGTGAGGACAAGAGACAGAGTGGAGGGGGTTGGGCCCCACATCTCTTGTCTCCTATTAATCCTGGCTCTTTTGTTTCAGAATGTGGACATCACCAGAGACCCTGAGAAAGCCCTGGATACTGTCTGTGCCCACTACTCAGCCCTTTCCAGGAGGCAAAATTGCCTTAGTTATTGCTTTCTTCTACCCCAGGAGCTCCTGCTTCTGCCCTTGCCCACAGGCTTGGGAAACACCAAGCCTCTGAGGACATTATGGCCTAGGCCTAATGTTATCTTCAGGAACATTCTACTTTCAGCAGCCCGAGCCAGGCCAGTTTTCAGTCATTGTCAAAATTGGCCAGTTCTACATGAAGCTTTATTATACTTTTTCAATTCTTGTTCTCCAAACAACAGAAGTTCCTCATTCTCCCTGAAGGGGAAAGAGGCCATTGTGAAGCTTCCTTCACTACCCTTAAGCCCCCAAGACAAGAAATCCCTGGTCCTGAGGGGATTGGGGGTTGTGAAGGCTTTCTAGAGGAACAGGTTCCTGAGCAGCACTTCCAGAGAAGAGGCAGCAGCCTGTGAGCCCATCCCCTTAGGGACATTGTAGGTAGGGGTATGAGATCTTTCTCAGAGTAGACTGCAGCACTTGGTTCATAATGTTCTCTGTTCTTATGCCTCCCCCATCGTAAAGTGATTTTACTTTCCACACTAATAAAACCAATACCTTGGCGTTCCAGGAACATCATATCCAGTAACAATTATCTTCTCTCCCTTTCAACCACCTACTCTCTTGACCTTGTTATTACCTGGAGTTCTACCTCCTCTATCTTAAACACAACTTTCTGAACACCTACACTCTCTCTCTTTATTCTAGGACATTTAGCAGCAGATCACATGAGTCACTGAAGTAATATATATATAATACATATAAAAATATATACTATATATAAATATATAATACAGATAATATATATAAAAAATATATATGGCCAAACTAGTTTTTGGACCTCATTAACACTTGTGTTCATTCATTTCTCATTTGTTTCCCAACCCACTAACTAGATCTACTCACATTTCCACCTACTGAAAACTGATCTGCCCCTCAGGCCCTGTCACTCCCCAAACAGTAAAAAACAGGGAGCACATCTAATTCACTTTGCAGTTTCAACGTTTATTTCTGATACCAAAACTTGACAGCACACAAGGGGGAGGGGGAAAGCAATAGACAAGGAACAGCAAATAAATTTATCTTGCATGCCACTTTTAGTCAACAGGATGTGGCTCTCTAGATAGCTGTGTTCAGAAGGAATCTGAGGCTTCAGCCTCACTCAGGGGAGAGACTATTGCAATTGATTAGCAATATCTGTGAACATAAGGAAAAATTTGAAAATCAGTGATATATCTAAAATACTAAGGAATAAATATCAAATAGTGTTTCCCATACTTCCCTCCATCTCCCCACCAAGGGTTTCCTGTAATTCCCAGCACATAAATACATCCCCATAGACCCTTTATGCCCCAGTGATATATACCCACTCAGGGTTATACCTACCCAACATCTCACTCAACCCAGAAGAAACCAATGGCACCAAAGTTGGCAGCAAAGTTGGCACTGGCTGTACCACCAGGACCAATAATGGGGCCAGCGAAGGTCTGAGGAAATCTGGAGCGGGCATTCTGGTGGTATCTGGCCCAGAAGGTAAATGGGATTCTAGACCAGGGATCTCCGAAATCTCCTTCCTCATCCCAGGTCAGCAGCTCAAACTCAATGTCATCCCAGCTCCAGGGCCCAGATACAGCTTCATCTCCAATCCCCATGCGGCTTCTCGCCTCGGCCCGAGCTTCAGCTTCAGCTGCAGCAGCATCCAAAGCATCCAAGGCCTCATCTGCAGCCTCCATGAACTGTGCAGTCCAGTCGCGCGGGTCTCTCTTCTGAACCTGAGATGAGGAACACAAAAATAAAACAAAAGCCACAAGAATATTAATGTTTGTTAGTTAATAGTTAATAATAAAGCATCTACCACTTATCTAGAGCCCTACTTTGTGTGGTTACATAATAACAGCACATATTACCAGTAACATGGAATCTGCCATGTGCCTATCTGATACCTAAGACCTCACTCCTTCTCTGGACTTTCCCAGTCAGTCATGTTCATCCCCTGACCTATGAAGTCTCGATCCACTCCTCGATTACCTCTGCAATGAATCTCAGCACTTTCATCTTGCTAGTCTCATGGTAGGAACGGAGGCCCCAGAGGAACTCGTATTCAGGAGGGTTGCTGTTGGGCACTCGTCTATAGTCCAGGTATCTTAGAAAGAACAAAAAGATCTTTGTTTCTACCCGGGCAGAATGGCAGTCCATCAAAGCATATTAACCTCAGACTGTGAAACCTCAGATTCAGGGAGCAACTCTCTCTACCCCCACACTAAGGCCTTCTGATTCCCATGCCAGTGCTTCTAAACTGAGCACCACTTAGAGCTGAGAGGAGGCATGTGTAGGTCACAGCAAAGGGTAACACTTCCTCTCACCCTGTCACGACTCTAGCTGCCTGAAATCTTGTCAATGAGGCACAGACAAACCCATTGCAATGATAACACTGCAGTGCAAATGCCTGTTATGACCACTCTGGGGATGATGGACAGGCTTCACTTGCAAGGTAACACCACTACTGAAAAATCCAACCACTAGGAGTATGCAATAAATACCTTTAAGTACACGTTGTTTCAGTGTATATATGGATAGGTAGTTAGCGTAAGAAATGAGTGTGGGAAGGTCTTTCTGAAGCAGACCAGCGCACAGAAGTCATGAGGACTGGAAAAGTTCCTTAGGCATCACTTACTTTTGCTTTACAAACTCATAAGTGAGAAGTTTCCGTAGATCTCCAAGGAGAGGATGTCTCACTCTAATAGTAAAAAGGAAACCCGTAATCAGAGACTATGACATCACCAAAAAACAAGAAAAATATTTTTCAGCACAGAGTTAAAAGATAAGAGATAAGGCAGAAAATAGTTCCCCACCCACCCAGGTGCTTGGCTTGTACCTCCCCAAACAAATTCCATTAAACCAAGCTGATGCAATCCTGGGACCATCCTCTGTTGCCAAAGGATGATATACATGTACAGGCAAGAGATGAGAGAGCCCAATCATACCCAGGACGCAGTCCCATCTTGCGTAGTGCCTCCCAGAGGACAGCTGCAATGGGAGGCAAGGGGAGACAACGGATGGAAAATGAGAATGGAAATCACGTTGAAGCCAACCCCCAGCTGCAGGTTCAGTCACTCACCTTCACTGGCACGATTGCCATTCATGAAGATGATGCCCAAAATCACCAGAAGGAGACCCAGCTTGGGTGTGTCTTTGGTCCTAAGGGAAAACAAAAATAACTTATTTTCAGTAGCCACTTGTAGGAGCCATGTGAGCGAGCTCACCCTTCCAGCTCCCCAGTATTCCTCAGCTAAGGGGTAGTTCTACCCGCTGCCCATGACCTGCTATGTGACGACCCTGACCTACTTGAAACTCCCGGAAAAAAAGCACCACCGAGAAAGGCATCCACCTCCTTGCCCGTCTTACGTTCCCAGTATGCCAGCCAGGGACTCAGGGGTGCTGATGAGAATATACAGGTGTTCTTCCTTGTCAATTTCCTTCAGTTGAATCCCAAATTTCTACAGGGACGAGAAAAAACTATGAACAAAACCTAGGATAACCTACCCATACTCAGTCACTCACCTCCTGGTGAGAAGGGCCCTAAACTTCCAGTAGAAACCCCATGCATCTTTGCAATCAAGACTGCCCTTCACTCCTGTCCTTAGGGGCTGCCTTCTCACCTTCTCCAGGACAAAGCATGCACGCTCAATGATTTCTGGATAAACATCAGTGTATTCACGGATGATATCCCTCAGCATTTCTGTAAGAGAGAGGAAGGAGCACCTGTGCTGAGCAGTGGCCACAGAATGCAACCCATTTGGCAGCCCTGCTGCAGGGAGCAAAGGATGAAAAAGGAAGAATCAGCCATAGAAGGAGAAATGGAAGGAGAGGGTGGGAATATATAAACAAAGAGATGTCTAGAGATTATGAGGTGAGGGAAAGTGCAGAGCCCCAGGAGGGGGTGTTGGATGCCTACCTGAGCGCTTGATGGGCACCTTTGTGTAATCTTTAAGCATCAGGTACTTGACCAATTTATTCGCCTGAGGAGAAAAGAAAATCATTAAATTACAAATATTTACAGAAAACTTGGTTAAATTACAGCTGGGAGGACGACAAAGAGCAAGAGAGAGGAGAAGTGACTGGAGAGTTATAGTTCTTACTCTTTCCTGAAGAAGGGCCACATCTCGGGGCTGTGAGGCACCCAGGTTCTGTGAGGCACGAGAGTTGGGAGAGGGGCGCAGGTTTGGTGAGGGTCGTAGGTTCTGCCAGTCAGGTGGAACTGGCCAATCAGTGGGGATCCAGTCAGGTGGGAGTGGCCAGTCAGTGGGAAGCGGCCAATCAGGCGGCAATGGCCAGTCGGGCGGCAGGGGCCAGTCAGGAGGGCCTTGCCAATCTGGAGGACCCTGCCAGCCTGGTGGGGTCTGCCATCCAGGTGGGGTCTGCCATCCAGGTGGATTCTGCCAGGCTAGTGGGTTTGGCCAGACAACAGGGCCAGGCCAGACAATGGGGTTAGGCCAAATCACTGGGTTCTGCCAGATCACTGGGTTTGGCCAGATCACTGGGTTCTGCCAAGCAACAGGGTTTTGCCAGGCTGGTGGGGTCTGCCTAGCTGGGGGGCTCTGACGTGCTGGTGGGGTCTGCCTGGTTGTCTGGTTTTGCCAGCCTGATGGGTTCTGCCAAGCCAAGGGGGTCTGCCAGAGCACATTGGGGGGTGCGCCAGGTGGGTTCTGAGTGGTAACTGGAACCGGTGCAGACCTCCAGGTCCCTGCAGACAGTGGGGCCCGCCTCTGATCCCCACTGCTGTTGTCTTCCACATTCAAGTTATTAATCTGCATCATGAGAGAGAGGAAGGTCAAGGGTTTCCAGCTGTTGGTGTCCTTGCCCTATATACTCCAGGAAGGCCCCCTAAGACTCTCACCTGTAGTAACAGCCTGACTCACTAGCCAATGGTCACCCTGAGTCCTGGGCTTGTCTTTCACTGTCTTCCAGGCAGGAGTTTCATCTCTGAACCAGGCGAGGAGCAACCCAAGGATGGGACCTAAGCTTCTCCTCTTCCTATGTATACCACTGGCTCTGCCTGTACCACCCTGGACAAATCACTCAAGTCACTCAACCTCTCTGGGTCTTAGTTTCCTTCTCTGTAGACCTGAGACTATAACCCCTAGCTGATAGAAAGTACCCTGAAGACTTCATGAGTGAGGTAACCTGTGTGAATGTGATTAGCTCAAAATCTAACACATGGCAACTTCTATCAAAACATAACCTACATGAATCTCATATAGGTTGTTTGTGTCCATGTCTTATCTACCTGTTTACCTACGGCTACCCAGAAGGCATAAATGATGACATTTACTTTGTCCCTTATGACCCAGGTGAATAGAGATAGCTACCTAGTTATCGATACATACCTACAATTATTATCTTTAGAAAAAATGAAGAACCACAGAGAAGAAAACAAAGCCCAAAGCAAAGTGGAACTACCAGGGATCTCACCTTGCGGGTCCTCTTGCCCCGAATTATAGTCCTGGACTCCAGATTCTGAGCCTGGGAACCATCTGCTGGTGTCTGTGCAGCTGCACCATCAGATTCAGAGATACCTGGTTCAGTCTCTATGTCAGCCTGGGAAGTGGCCATCTTGGCCTGGTTAACATTCTGTATCTGAGTATCAGCTATAGGGGCCTTAGTGGTGTCATTCCAAGCCTTGAAGGCTGTCTTAGATTGAGTGTTGGCCATCTCATTAGCATTGAGAGACTGAGAGAAATTGTAGGTGCTGTTTGGTCCCACCTTAGTATTAGTAGTGGCATTCTGGGCCTTAAAGGCCATCTCAGACTTGCTGGCAGTTAACTCACTGGTGGTTGCTGCCTGGGAAAAATCATAGGCAGTATTTGGGCCCTTTGAGGTGGCATTTTGGGGCTTAAACACTGCCTTAGGCGGGGTGTTGGGCATCTCCTTGGCATTAAGAGCCTGAGAGAAATCATAGGCACCATTTGGGCCTTTTGAGGTGGCATTCTGAGCCTTAAAGGCTGTCTTAGGCCTAGCGGCAGCTGCTGAAACCTGAATATCAGCCATCTCACTGGCTGTTGGGGGCTGTGAACTCTGGGGACTAGCATTCTGCCCGCTGGCAGCTGCTGTGGCCTGGTTGGTAGGTGGAGCCTCCGAGATCTGGATGGCCTCCATCAGGGTCTGCATAAGCAAGGCGCTGTCTTCCACAGAGGCCTCAGTCTGCAAATACAGGGGAAAAAAATTAAACCTCAGGGCCTCTCAAGCAGGAGCAGAAGGATGGGGGGGTGGGGCAGCTCAGGGGAGGTGCAGAAGGGCAGCTGGTGCAAAAGGAGTTCGGAGGCAAAGATCTGCAGCGCTGGAGGAGCTAGGGAAGGCTGAATGGTAACAAAATGTGTGGCAGGGGCAGAGTGATGCAGGGCAGAGGCTAAACCGTGGTGGGGGTTGGGGGAGTAATGAGTCCAGGAGAAGTGGCACGGGGCTGGTCCAGGAGTGAGGTTAGAGCAGCTAGGCGTGTGCATGCTGTGCAGGCATGCTGTGCGGCGTGTGGCGTGCAGCAGGAGTTAGGGACGGGAGGTGGAGCCAGGGTGCTGAGAGGAGTTGAGGAGAATAAGGGGGGTCGCAGGGGGTGGGGAATGCAGAAGGGAGGGCGGGTGGAGAAGGGCGAGTGGGGGAGGGGGTGGCAGATTGCTGTACAGGCATCAGGGCTATGGGAAAAAAATGGTTCCATACCCAACCCGCATTCTCTGGGCAGATTGCCCTGACTACTAACAGGGTCTCCCTCTCTCTGAGCAGGGACCGATGGTTGCAAAGCACGCCCCTCCCCCGCCCCCCATCCCTAAATCATGGGAATCTGAAAGACAGGGAATTAAAGCATGAAGAGAGCAAAATAGGATATAGGGTTTGGGGATCAAAGGGGTCCAGAGGGAACTGTATGCTGGGGAAATGGTGGGGTGGGGGAGTGGGGTGGAGATCTCACCTGGAAGCCGAGGAGGCCCGCACCACAGTCCATGTTCTGAGCCATGGCTCCTGTCCCTCTGGCAAGAGCAAAGCCTGGGGGTATGGGGAAGGAGCTGGGGTTATACTACAGAGGGCAAATATAAAGGACCGAATTTAAGGGGAAGGGTGTTTGGGGGTTGCTTATAGGGGCCGGATGAGGTGCTGAATGTAAGAACCCGCAGGACCGTAAGTGGGAAAAGTGAATGGGTGTCCCGATAGAGGTTCTGAATCCAAGAAGCTACTGACTGGAAGAAGCTTCAAATCAGGGTTCAGAAAACAGATAACAGTACTGAATCCTGGGGGAATGGGCTGGAATTCTCATTTGGGAAATTGAATGAAGGTTCTGAATCAGAAGGAATCATATAACAGTACAGATCGAGGTCGAGAACGTGGAGATTGTGAACGATGGGAGGGGACTGGACGGGTTCAGAGAGCGGAACAGGGGTCCTGAATAAGGGAGGATCGGGTGAGGGGTGTGAATCAGAGCTCGGGTAGCGGAAGGGGGATTAGAATCCGGGGTAAAGGGGTCGGGATGAAAAATGGGGGGCCCGCACCAGGGGGCAGATGCCCTGTCTGGGGGCTGTCTCACCTTGCCTCAGGCCCCAACCCCAACCCCCTCGTTGCTTCCCTTCTTCACGACTCAGAGGATCGGTATTGCAGTGCTCGGCTCTCAGCAGCCGCACCCTCTCCTTGTCCAGGAGAAAATGCCAGCGCGGCAGCTAGGACGACCCCGCCTCTTCGCTTAATATACCACCCACCGCCTCAGACGGCCACACGCATGCGCAAGACCGGACTGACCAAGTAGAGTCCCGCCCGCTTCCCCAACAAAAGCTTCGTCCTAAAGACCATGATGCGCATGTGTAACGGCAAGCAGCCCCGCCCCCTTGCCAACACACCACCCCACCACCAACCAGGTCGACAATATACAGTGGTCCCTCCCCTTCCTACATATCCCCTCCCCCAAACAGATGCGCTGTGGCTCTAGGTCCCACCCCTTGCCCCCGCACACCGGCCCCCTACCTTTTCCGCAATGCGTCTCTAAGCCTATCCCTCCCCTCTTAAGGCCCCTCCTGTCAGGTCGACATGCATCTCCACCCCCTTGCCTAGCAACACTTAGGTCACTCTTCAGGAGGTCTCAGTGTGGGGTCTCTAATTGCAACAAGTGCTAGGCTCCTGCTAAGCTCATCTACTTTGGGACACAGGAAAAGTAATGGTCTGAGAGGATAGATACCGTTGGAGGTGGGAAAAGTCTGTGCTTGCTACGTGACTCTAAAAGATCCCCGACCCCCCACCCACCTCATCAGCTTGCAGACTGATAAACATAAGCTCTATTTTGCCCTTTGTGCAGCTTCAGTCATGGACTTATTTTGTGCATGGAGGTGGGGGAGGGCGGTGAAGAGGAGGGCACAGCTTGTATATCACAGCATGATCTGTGCTGGTGTTTGTCTTTCTCCCCCAGCAGCCCATGAGGTGGTTATGAGCGTATCCATTTTGCAGATCAGGAAGCCGAGGCACAAAAATATTCTATGATCTAGACAAGGTCACAGAGCCAGTAAGTAGAAAATGCGGAGTTTCAGCCAGGGTCTTCCTAACTTCAAAACTCAGGTTCCACTAGTGTTGGCCTGGGGGGATAAGGCATCCTCCCTCCCTCAGTATGAATGTCAAACCTTCCCCCATCTTAGTATCTTTCCCAAATATAAGAATGGTTTGTGTTCTCCCAGACCTATCATATGCTCTACATCTAGATACAAGTAAAGGCCCAAACCCTGTGCACTGCCAACTCTATGCGGGTCCATGTAGAAGCAGGAATTAACTTGGGGTCCACTCCCTGATCAACTTTCCAGGCCTCTGCACCTCTGCACAGAGAGTGGCACAAACAAGTTCCACCCGAGGCCTTCCTGGTGCCTGCCAGAGTGCCCAGGGCAAAGGCACTTGCGTTTCTGAACCAAGGCAAGCCCTGATTCAGACTAAATGGTTGTTCAGGTTGCTTGCTGGGCTGGGCCTCAATTCGTGATATGGAATGCCAGGCCTGTCACTAGCTGTATGAGCTCACTCAGCTCACTTTTCTTGTGAGCGTGGTTCTTAATATACAAAATGGGAAGCACAAGGAGAACTTTCTAGGGTCCTACTCAAGGACACACATATGTTGTGCCTCCAGAATGACTGGAGACTCAAAAAAAAAAAGGCAGAAAATGGTTTACACATATGAAGTGAATCAAATTGAACTGATACTTTCAAAAAATCCAAGGCAGATCTTTGTGCATTTCACATTTGTTCTGGCATCAGTTCCTGCCAGAAGCCAACATATGAAAGGAAGCTAATGCTAGGAAGGACGGCAGCATTTGGTCCCCAAGGGCCAACATCAATTCTGCCTGGCTGGATGACTTTCTTCATCTGTTGCATAGCAACCTCCTCTGTCAGCTGCCTGTTTTTCCTCAGCACTTCCTCTGTAAAGTGTCTGCAGTGGGACGTGATCAGACTCAGGAAAGGAGGTCTGAAACACCATTTTATCAACTAGCTGCTTCCATATCTGTATTTGCAGTCTTGATTTGGACTATGAATCCCAGACCCACAATCCAACTGCCTACCTCAGTTCTCCAATTGGCTGTCTCTCAGTATTTTCAAAATTAACAGGTCCCAAAACTGATTCCTCCTCACCAACAGTTTCCCCTTTAATCACACCTTTCCCATCTCATTTGAATGAAGAAAGCCTTTCAGAGAGGTAGATTTTTGCTTTTGTTTTATTCATTGCTGTATTTTCAGCGCCTAGAACTATACCTGGCATATCTTATATGCCAAGAAAATTATTGGTAATGAATGAAGAAATCCCACTATCCACCCTAATTTTCAAAAAAGAAACCCAAGAGGCATTCTCTTTTCTTTCCTGCAATGAATTCACGTATTTTTCCTCATTATACAGATAATGTATATTCATTGTTAAAACTTTTCACAATACCTATTTTTGAATTTATGTAAGCACTCTAAATCCCACAATTTTTAAATAAAGTATTTTGAGGTTACTTTATCATATAACACTTTATGCACATATTTTCTTACATAAATGAGTTTATTATATCTGCCATAAATAATTTCATTATTATTGCATCCCACTATTTTCTTTCATCTCTACCCTCATTTATCACATGCAATTTTAACAACCATTTTTGTATCGCTCATTTTTGTATCAACTCATTTTGTATCACACAAAGCAGTCATATTTTCAACTGCTTTGCATAATTAAGATACTATATACACTTTAATGCACCTGATTTACCATAGTTAACACTAGTCTACTTTCAATCTTTTATATTGTTATATAGTATTTCATGATAGTGATATACCATTATCATTAAAGCATTTCCCTACTGATCGTCATTCACTTAGTCTCAGGTAGTTTCCTTTGAGGGAGGCACATTGCAATGAAAAAACTTGTGTATATATATATATATCCATATAAACTTATATTTTAATCCTTAATTTTTTATTTCTATGACATCCAATGCCCAGGAATAAGACTGACATACTCTATGGTAAGACTTCTCAATTTTTTTGCCAATCTGATGTGCATTTTATTGCCATTTTGTTCTGGTTTTAATGTACATTTCTGATTAGTAATGGGGCATGTAATCATGTATTAATGGTCCTGTTAATTACTTTTGTAATGTGCTTCTGCTAATCTTTAACCTATTTTTCTTCTGTTGTGTGTAGTAAGATTAATTTCTAAGATTATTTTATACACCTACTTACGCTGATTGAAATCCTTTGGAGCTAGAGGTACTTCAAGGTTTTTCCTCATTTAGTAAGGTTAGACAGTGCATATACTCTTTGTTATATAACAGTTCCAATGGCACAAACCACAAATGGCAGATATTCAATTTTTCACATCCTCTGGGCAGCTTAAAGAATGTGATCTAGGATTTACCAGTGTGGCAAGGTCCTCAAGACCATCCTCAATGGTCATAAAATTCAGAAAAGATGTTATATTTGTGAATATAGTTCATTACAGTGAAAAGACACCAATTTAAATCATCAGTGTTAAAAGAAGCATAGGGCAGAGTTCAGGAGAGACCGGGTATGAGTTTCCAGTTGTTCTTTAAGTAGAGTTGCATGGTCAGTGCTTAATTCTCCCAGTAAGATGTGTGGCAATCAGGTAAGCTCACTGGAGCCTTGAAGCCTTGACTAGGGGTCAGTCAGGCAGGCAAAGGACACCTGTGTAACTGACCTTAGTAACTCAGTATCCAGCTTGTGTGTAGGCAAAATACCACCACAGACCCAAAGGCCCCACTATAAACCCCACTGTCAACATAAAATATCTGGTATGGTCAAAGCCCCAGGTGAACAAAGACACTCCAATCAGAAAGGGCATTCCAAGGACTTAAAGGTTATCTTTCAGGCCTCCCTGGTAGTGCAATGAGTTAAGCAACACACTATGAAGCAAACCAAAGTCACTGCAGCACGAGTTCGATCCCTGCTCTGGCCAGGGAGGTGACCCATATGACACAGCAGACCTCTCCTGCCTCGCCTATTGCTCCCCTCAGTAGTGTGCTTCAGTTGATCTGTCTGTTCTGTTCCCCACTCTGTCTCTGGTGGATTCTCTCACCTCCCCACACCTCTGGCCTGTACCCTAGTTCTTGTATGCATAAATAAATAAATCTTTAAAAAAAATAAAGGTTATCTTTCAGGAGTTTGTCAAGAGTCAAATCTTTCTTTAGAATTTGAGTGCCTGTCTTTGGAATGCATACGTTTTGAAACCTCCCGACCTGCTGAATAAACTCTTCTGCTGCACAAACTGCTACCTTAACCTAACTAGTTCAGTTGAAAGGAGTGATTCAAAGACGCAATGATGGAATTCATAGTCACAGCTGTAGTGATGAGAGCAGCAAGCACAAAAAAATCTACTTTCTAGGACCAGCACTGGCAGCAGGGACGGGGCAGCATCAGGCATCCATTGTGCAGTGGTGGCAGTAATGATTTGCAACTGGCTAAGGCATATGGCATGATTTTTGAAATGCAGCTGGGTCAGCTGCTCTTAGCAAATTGTTTTAGTCTACTAAATTCTAATTTTTTAAAAAAAACTTTTTATTTTGAAATAATTATAGATGCACAGAAAATTGCAAAAATAGTATTGATGTCCAGTGTATGCCCCAGTCACTTCCCCATGGCTATAGATATGTAACTATAAGACAATATCATAATCAGGAATTGAGATACATGTATAATTCTTATCACTTATCACAGGTAGAGGGTTCTATAGTAATCACCACAGCAAGCAAGATACAGTACTAGTCTATCACCACAAGGAACTTCTTTGTACTACCCTTTATAGTCACACTCACATTCCCTCCCTCCCCTATCTTTAAGCCATGGCAACTACTAATGTTTCTCCATCTCTGTAATTTTTACATTTCAAGAAAATTATAAAATTGGAACCACACAATATGTCACACTTTGAATGACTTTTCACTGAGCATAATTCCTGTGAGATACATCCAAGTTTTTGTGTGTATTAAGGGTGTGTTGTTTCTTATTGCTTTGTACCAGTCTTCCATAGGAGCTATGTGCTTCAGTTGGCTCAATCATTTACCTGGACATCTGGTTGGTTTCCAGCTTTGGATGATTATGAATAAAGCTGATATAAACATTTGTATGTGTGTATGAATATATAAATATATATTTATATATATATATATTTGTGAGCATAAGTTCTCATTTCCCTGGGATAAATGCCCAGGAGTACAATTGCGGGGTTGTATAGTAAAAGCATGTTAGTTATAAGAAACTGCCAAACTTCTCCAGAGTGGTTGCATCATTTTACATTCCCATCAGCAATGTGTGAGTAATCCATTTTCTTCAGATCCTTGCCAACATCTGTTGTAGTTTTTAGCCATTCCGATAAATATGAAGTATCAACTCCTTGAGGTTCTAATTTGCATTTCCCTACTGGCTAAGTATGTTTAACATTTTTATATGTGCTTATTTGCCATCTATATATTCTCTTTGGTCTCTTCATGTCTTTTGTCCACATTTTACCTAGATTTTTCTTTATTTCTTTTGAGGATTGAATCTTGGGACACAGTTTACAATTTAAGTATACACTGTCTGATAGATGGCTTGCAAGTAGCTTATCCTAGTGTGTAATTTTTCTTTTCATCCTCTTAACAGAGTCACAAAGCAAAATTTTGAGGAAGTCCAATGTTCTGTTTAAAGATTGATTTTTGTGTCATTTCTAAGACCTCTACAACAAACCCTAGCGATCTGAGCTATTCAGCCAATGTTACATCTAAAAGCAGTATATTTTTAACTTTTATATGGGAGCTTATCATCCACTTGGATTTCAATTTTGAATGAGATGTAAGGTTTAGGTTGAGGCTCATTTTAGGGGAGGGAGGAGGCAGGGCAATGAATATCAAATCATTCCAGAACAACTTGTTTAAAAGACATTCTTCCATTGAATTGTCTTTGCACCTTTGTCAAAAATCAGTTGGTCCTGTATGTGTTAGGCTATTTCTGAATTCTCTATTCTATTCATTGACCTATTGTCTCTATTCTATTTCATTGACCTACACCACAGTCTTGATTAGATTACTACAGCCACATGAAAGTCTTTAAATTGGGTAGAATTTTATTCTTTTTTAGATTTATTCTAGTTCTTTTGTTTTCCCACATATTTTGAAATAATCTATTTAATCTACACAATACTAGTATCTAATCTATTTAATCTATACAATAATAGTATCTGTACAATCTATAATTTCTAATAAGCTATAAAAAGATCTTGCTGGGATCTTCATAGCACCTGTAATTTTAGTATACATTTTATCTGATCTGACAACTTTCATGCATTCCACTTTCTATGGTTTTATTGGTTGTTCTAAAAATTTCAGTATTTTTAAATGATCATAGTTTATCTTCAAAAATAAATAACTTCAACAATAACCAACAAGCTTAAAATGCCCTAATTGCATTTACCTCACCTAGCTTTTGTGCTGTCACAGATGTGGTGCCATTTCTCTCTGCTGGCTTTTAAGATATTTTATTTCTGTTTTAACATTTAGAAGGTTGAAAATGATATGTCTTGGGGTCAATTTCTTTTGCTCCTGTTTGGCATTTGCACAACTTCTTAAATTTGAGACTTCTTTTTTCCTGAATCTGGTAAACTTTCAATTTTTCAGTCCCTCTTCTTTTTCTTCTTCTGTAACTAGGATGACCACCGTGTTAATTTTTTTTTTATGACTAATCCTGCATGTGCCCGAGGCTCAGCTTGCTTTTGTTTTTCAGCCCTTTTTTTTCTTCTGCTGACCAGATTAGATAATTCTTAGTCTTCCATCTTCAGGTTCACTGTTCATTCTTTTGTCATCTTGTTGTGCTGCTTGGCTCTTGTATTGAGGCTTTTAGGTTTATTTATTGAAATTTTTAGTTCTTAATCTTTTCCATTCTTCTTTACATGTTCTTTTTCTTTGCTGAGACTTCTAGTTTTTCATTCATTCTAAGAACAGTGATAATTGCTCACTGAAACATTTTTATATTGGTTGTTTAAAAATACTTGTCAAATGATTTTAATATCTGTGTCATCTTAGTGTTTATGTGTGTTGATTGTCTTTTCTCATTCAAAATTTTTGGTTATCATATTCTTGATATGAGAGGTGATTTTTCAATTGAATATTGGACATTTTGCATATTACGTTATGAGGATTTGGATCTCATTTAAGTCTTCTGTTTTACCCTATGTGGGTAGAAATTCCCACATAGCTTCCAATGACACCTGGGAGAGAGGAGCACCTTGTTACTGAGGGCTAAGTGAGAGTTATAGTTCATATTAAGCTTTTATTCTTACCACCAGGGTGTCCAATAACATAGTAAACAGGTCCTATGTTAGTGCTATGTTAGTGATGATAAAAATCCAGACTCTCCAGTAGGTCTTCTTTTGACATTATCCCATTGGCTATGGGAAAGAGCATGACATTATCCATTAGGAATGGAGAGCCAGCCTCCCCAGATGGTCTCTGACATCATGGGATTATATTCACCCACCTCTGGTACTCTGGCAGGGTAATGAAGACCTCATTATAATCTGGCAAGAGTGAAAGTGCAGGGTCTTTAAGTGGTTTTTTTGCATGGTCTTTGCTCTTGTATTTTGCCAGAAGAGAGCAGTTTTCTAAAAAAAAAATGTTTCTGTCTGCTATGCTGTCTTTGTCTTTTGGATATATAAAGAGCAGACATATTTGGGTCTTCTCTTTTTAGGTTTGGGATACATACATCAAAAATAAAAATAGGAACCTCTCTGGTGACCCAAGGGGTTAAGTCAACACTATGAAGCTACCCTCAGCCACCACAGCATGAGTTCGATCCTGGCTAGGGAGCTAACCCACATGGTGCAGTAGACCTCTCCTGTCTCGCCCTATGCTCCCCTCAGCACCCTCAGCAATGTATTTCAGTAGATTCACCTGTTCTGCTCCCCTACTCTGTCTCTGGTGAGTGCTCTCACTCCGTGGTACCTCTGGCTTGTACCTCAGTTCTTGTCTGCATAAATAAATAATTTTTTTTTAAAAAAGAAGTGATAACATTCTTATAAAAAAAAATACAAGGCACTCATTACCATGCCATTCCTTAGTATCCAAGTTTCCCAGAGAGTATACCACCTAATCTCCAATTTTCAGGGTCTTCTCGTGGTTAGCTTAAATGTAATGACCAGAGAGGAATAGAGAAAAAATACATCTATGCTATTTTCCCCTTCCTTCTAGAAGCAAAAATTCCTCAATTCTATTGGCTTTATATATGTGTGTGTGTATATAATACATGTAACTATTATGGTTTCTAATGTATACTCATACTATAAGAAAAGGAAATAATTAGACAAATTCTTTTACTATATACATGTACATATATATGTAGTTCTTATTTTGTTGTCTTATGTGATTTTCTGAAAATCAAGAACAACATTGGGTAATAATCTCTTACTTTTCCCTGGAATGACTTTACCATTTAGAATGTTTGTTGTAATACATAGTAGTTTCTTTCTCTTCTTATTTTACTTAGTTACTCATAATGCCTACTTTTACTTTATTCACAAATCTAATCTGTCATTTACTCCTATTTGATTCCACCATTTTATATATACCTTAATTCAATTCTATTCCCTCACTTGTCACTATCTTGTTGTTAGAAGGGGGCAAGGTAAGGCAGAAGAAATGGAAAAATAAAAGTTGAAAAGAGAAGGGATAGAATGGAAGTGAAGGAAGAAGGAAAGAAAAAGAAAATAGGTATAAGAGAATGGATGAATGAAAACAGTTGCACATAAATGCAATTATTAAGATGATGAGAAATAAGAAGGCAGAAAGAATGGACAACAACTTGAACTAGAAAAATCAGGAAGAAAGGGAATAAAATTTAGAAGGGAGAAAAATATTCTTATTTTCCCATAATGCCCTGAGCTGAGGGAAACTATGCGAGGAATGCTAAGCATCAGAATGCCATACAACAACCATTTCTATTTTGTAGTCTTGTCCTCCCTTGGCCTCACCCAGGAAGTGAAGCACAAGGTCACATTGCCAGAGGATCTGACAAACCCAGGTATGATTTCCTCCCATCCCTGGAACACAGGGCCTAGGTTTTTTCTTTTTCAGGACCTCATGATATCTACTGTCTCCTTGCTTCCCCTCTGCTTTTGTTCCCAACAGAATCAAAGTGAGGGTGGAGGTACAGCCTCAAAAACATATAATTACAAAAACAAAAAGTTAAAGAACTAAAAATCAGTGACTTCTCTTGGACCTGACAGAGAAATGAGGTTTCAGCAAATTATACTCCGGAAATCTTTAGGGAGCGGGAAATCCAGAGTCAGACGAGATCTGCTTTCCTGAAGTAGAAGTCACTGGAGTCATAAGCTTGTAGGAACACTTAAAGATATACTAGAGCAAGAAACTCCTGGGAGTGATGGCTTTGGGGAGAAAGGGGTATCCACACTTTCATGGGGTTTACTTCGAAAAATCTCATCCAGGTTTTCACAGTGAAGATCTAAGAAAAACAGCCTTGTTGCCTTGGCAGAGGAGTCCTTATCAATATCCTATTGAAATATGCCCAGAGCCTTTCCCATAAGAAAGGTCTACTTTCCAAGAAGAAAGAATACCAGAGCTGTGGAGGAAGGACATTCTTCTCACTCCAGCTCCTTCTAGCATTCTCGTCTCATCTAAGGTGGGGAAAGGGAGACTATACAAGACAAAATAACTGTCAAGATTTCAGGTCAGTGTCACTAAAACAGCAAAATTTAATTGGAATTTTACAAAACTCTCCCTTTTCCCACACCACTACACCAACAGAGCTCCAGTGTAGTAATAGTGGATTACAGCTAACTGTACAATAAGATAAATAATCTCAAAGGAAAAGTATTTATGTAACAGGGTGGTTCCTAGGAAAGGAGGAGGTTTCAGGTCCCCTGCCCCACCCAAGGAAAGGTAGAGTTGAGCAGGATGGAGAAGCTGGAGAAGACTGGGGAAAAAATGAGATTTCCACATGGAGCAGAGAGACTTGTGAAGAAGTTGTACTTGCTTTTTGGCCTTGTACTTGTACCAGGGACTTGAGAAACATGGAAGGAGACCCTTGAAACAGATGTGGGTGAGAGACCAATAGGGAGGCTAACAATGGAAGTCTTTATCTTGATTTTGAATGTGCTCTTTTCCTTCCAGACTTGTCTGGCCCCTTTTACCCCTTTCCTATGGGCCCCCACCAGACAGTGCCTTAGACTTGTGGCAAACTTTTGGGCCTCAGCAGGTCTACTTTGGGTCAACCCTATTTGTCTGGGCATTTACTCACAAGGGGATAGGTAGCTTTGGGGGTTTCATGTGGAAACAATTTTATCTATTCTTTCCCTCCTCTTCTCTGTATTGCACACTAATTGTATTAAAGTTATTTTCTATTGAAGGTCTTATGAACTAGGGTATGTCTTGTCTTGATGCAGCAGATGTCCCTACCTAGAGCTGGGAAGTTTGGGGGACCTGGGGTGACCCTCATCCTGCCTGATAACACTTAAGAACATCCACAGTCAAGAGGACAGAACAAAAGGACACTAGAGGAATGTGAAGTTTCTGGCACCAACTACTAAAGGAACCTTAAAAGAAACCCCAAATCATAGTCAGATCAACATCTTCACACTAGAAGCTTATCTATTTCAGTGCCATAGGCATAACACAACACATCAATCTTTAAACCAAAAATTACAAGGCACACCAAAAGACAAGCAGAAAAAGTCAAAAGAGACAAAGGAAGCATCAGACTCAAATGCGGCAGAGCTGGTGGAATTATCAGACAGGGAACTTAACATACTATGATAAATATGTTAAATTCTCTAAAGAAAAAAGCAGACAACATGCAAGAACAGATGGGCAATGCAAGCAGAAAGATGGAAATTCTAAGAAAGAATCAAAAGGAAATGCTATATATAAAGAAGTATCATACAAAGAAATGAAGAATGCCTTTGATGGGCTCATTAGTAGCTGGACATGGCTGAAGAATCCATGAGCCAAAAGAGAGGAGAAGATACACTTCCCAAACAGAAATGTAAACAGAAAAAAAAAGAATTAAAAAACCCCCAGAACATTCAAGAACTGTGGAATAATTTCAAAAGATGTAACATACATAACTGGAACACCAGAGAGAGAACAGAGTAGTGCAAATAATAATGAATAAAATTTTCCAAAATTAATAAAAGCAACAAATCACAGATCTAGGAATCCCAGAAATCACCAAACAATTAAATAAAAAAAATTATTTAAGGCACATCATCCTCAAACTGTAGAAAACCTAAGAAAATGAGAAAAATCTTGAAAGAAGCCATGGGGGGCAAAATATCCTATTTATAATTGAACAAGGATAAGAATTACAGCAGACTTCTCATCAGAAATCATGCAAGAAAAAAAGCAGAGTGAAATATTTAAAATGTTAAAACCCACCAACGTAGTACTCTCATGTCTAGTAAAAACATACTTAAAAGTGAAGGAGAAATAAGAGAAGTTCAGTCAAACAAAAACTGAAGGAATTCATTGCCAATAGAGCTGCCTGCAAAAATTATTCAAAGATTTTCTTTAAAGCAGAAGGAGGGGCCTCCCTGGTGGCGCAGCTGGTTGAGCAGAGGCCACACTGTGAAGCATCCGCTGCACAGCAGCACAGGTTTGTTCCCCAGCCAGGGAGGGGGCCCACAAGATACAGCAGACCTCTCCTGCCTCACCCGCTTCTCCCCTCAGCAGTGTATTTCAGTGGATCTGCCTGTTCTGCTTCCCACTCTGTCTCTGGTGAATCCTCTCACCTCCAGCACCTCTGGCCTGTACCCCAGCTCTTCTATGCATAAATAAATAATTTTTTAAAAAAAAGAATGTAAAAAGAAATTTTAGAGTATGCCTTCTAGGTACTAATGTATTTTGACAAGTCAGGAAAAAATAATGGCCAAAACACATTGATTACCCACTTTCAAGGACCAATGGATACCAGTCTAATGTAAACAAAACTGAGTCCATAGGACTTGCACGGTATTAAGAAAATACTGAGTTTTTGATGTCAATCTTCACCAGGAGCATAGGCAAAGTAGCATCTCAAGATTACATCAGGTGATTTAGTGATTTGGTGTGAACTTCAGTAACTTACACTTTCCTTCATACTGTGCAATTCCCTTCCAGTTTTCCTCACTCTCACCATCATAGCATATGTTCCATTAATAAGCAGAAGGTTATCAGAAGAAATCAGAGGAGGAAGCCTGCAAGTGGGAACTCCACTTGAGGATGTTTGCTTGATATTTCACAAAATGATCTTACCTATGGACTCTTGGTATATTGTGACACAGAGCCCCTCTTGTCATCAACAGGTATACCTGAATGTTCTCATATACTTGACAAGTGATTTAGCTCTACATGTGTCTCAGTATTTAGCATTAATATAAAACTTATGAACCATACCATTTGAGAATAATGAAGCATTTAAACAAATATAACAGATACAGGGCTGAATTTAGATGAATCATCATATACTTCAGCTTATGGCATCTCCTGATTTGATTTTATGAAACAAGGATCATCTGAAAAAGGTTGGGAAAGTGATCCATAGCAACTCAAACAATATACCCACCCACCCACGTGAGCAACTGCAATTAATCTGACATTGTTTAACACATAATGTTATATTAGGAATTATTTTTGACAACATTATCCATGGCATTAAGAAGCCTTTCTTTGCAATCGTCTTTATAGTAACTATATATGTCCATGATATACCTTTATCTACTCAACTAATGAACAAAAGTATTGTTTCATTCATTTTTGTGCATTAGATTATCATTGTGGTGATTTTTCCCTTATAAACCTATGCATATATCCAAGTATTTCTTTATGGCATACTATTAAAATGGAATTACTAGAATAAAGGGTATGAATTATTTTAAGGCTTATATTTAATGATCCCAAAATATTTTCCAGAAAAAAGTTTTATCATCTCTAGTGGTGTGGTGGAGTTCTCATGTATTTTAATAGTAGTGAGCATTTGCTTTAAAGATCTCTTCTCGTTCAGTAGACAAAAATGGTACTTAACTAACTTAAATTGTATTTCTTTTATGATTAGTGTAGGGAAACATATTTTCAGTGTTAGTCATTTGTACTTCTTTTGTGAGTGTTCCTTAATATTAAGAATATTAACCTTATAGCTACACATTTATTACAAATATATTAAAGATTACTTTCTGTTTCCCTAAGATGTTCTCCTTTTTCTTAAATGCCAGTTTTTTATTTAAAGCCACTTTCCTTATTTAAAGTCAAATACTCATTTTTTGGAAAATAATTTGGCAATGTATATTAAGAGCCTGAAAAAATATCCAGACTTTCTCAGTAATATACCTTTGAAGACTCTAGAGCCTTATGTTCTAGTGGGGAGTTATTTTGATGTTTTTAATGAGAGAAGCATACTTCTATTGCAGTACAAAGTGAAAAAACACAATGCAAATTTAGCAGGATATTGAAAGAACTTTTACAGTTGCCTCAGAATTACCCACATAGCTAAAAAAAAAAAACATATAGACACCAAGTACCCTCACATCTTCCAAAGAAAACCACCAAGGAATTTTGAACATAAGCCTCTAAGGCTTACACAGGGACAGCATATCAGTTATGCTATTGATACTTCCCAGTCCTTCTTAAGCCAAATATATTTAGAGATTAGAAAGAATTAAAGATGAATTTACATTATTGTGAGTCCTTGGCTTGGGAAAGAATGTTTTCCCTTCCCTTGAGAAGGGGAAGGGCATGTGACTCCCTTGTCAAAGCTTCCTTAGGAGGAAGCCAAAGAATCATTTATAGAGATTGGGGGCCTGCATGGGATAATAACAAAAAGTTTTTAAATCACATTTAAATTACACCATCCCCATTATTCAGCCACTCCTATAATTAATTCATCCTTATAACACCAGTGTCTCATTACACTCAACATCATACATACAGTATACATTCCCAGTCTGAAGCCTTCCTTACGCTCCAAAACATCTTTCCCCCATTTTCAAGTGATCTCCATATCACAAGCTCACAACCAGTATCCACAACACCTTCATTGTCACATACACTTTTTCTATTCTTTACTGACACTTGGGAACTCTGCATTTTCCCATAACACACTTTATTTAATCCCAGTCAGTCATTAATTTCATAATGCACATTATCATATACTTTGCTATTCCCCATTATGACACATGCTCACTAGATCCATCTGCCTCTGCAAATAGATACACTTCTTATTTTCCCCAGAAACACTCACACATGCACACATATACACATACACATTTTATCATGTCCATCATGCATCTATCTTCTACTCTCATGTACTATTATTTCCATTCCACACACTCTCTACATCCTCCTATTATTATTCAAAATGTTCCATCCACATTTCACACACAAAATGATCTGAGTGTCCCATTATCAGCATGTCCTTTTTCACTATCTCTCCCTGCTCAGTCTCTTACATAACCATACATATATACACGTGCACATACACAATTCTCATCTTCTCTAGTCTCGCACACACTGTGCCCATAATTAGCACTATCACATATATTCTGATCTTATCCTACCACTATCAATCACATTGGCCCTACTTTATTTTCACAGTGATTTCACACCACCCCTTCCATTATTCATGCTGTCACCATCATTGCCATCATCACACATACTTGCCCACATCACTCTCACCCATTGTCAAGCAATTTTCACTCTATCTTTGCATCAAATACATGGATGGCCAAAACAATCCACAATTTTATACATGATGCCTACTCTCTACAATCTCGTTTTCTTTCTTCTCTTCTATTCTCTTCTTTCCACCCATTTACCTACACACGTTCCCAACATGAAGCTCTTCTATGAACCTAGATACAATTGAGAACTTTGTGACTTGAAGCCTTATTTTAGATCCCTAGCAAGTGCAGAAGCATGCCATGCTTGAAAGATACAAAAATTTTGTGTTCTCACTTGGTAGATAACTGTGAATGGATTTCTTTTGGTATATCTGCTTTAAGTATTTCTTTGTGTTTTGTTACAGCATTTAGATGACGTTTTAAAATATTCTGTGGCTCTCTTTAATATAACACTATGTGGTAAAGCTATTACTATACTTACGTCTTCCTAAAATATAGTAATAGCTTTTTCATTACAGTAAAATTGTGATATTTTTGGTCCTGAAGTGACAGACACATTCAAGCAAATGGCAATACTGAATATATCACCGAGCTTTATTAGAGGGAACACTTAATCTTTACGTCTCATGTTTCTGTGTGGAAGAACTTCAAGTAGACTAACACTCCTGCTTTTCTGCCCAAGGGAGCAAGAATGAGTTATATGACTAGTGTGTTTGGGGAAAGTATCTGAATGTGCTTGGCTTGGGACCGTGTACTTGGGATTGTAAGGCATCTGTATGCTTACAGAGAAGAAGCATTTCAAATGGCTCCTTGCCACACAAGGAGGGGTGGGGGGGGTGGTACTTTTAGCCTACAATATTGTGGCATCTTAGCATTGCTCACAATTGTTTGGGTAAGTCTCCCTGATTCTGGGGTCCCATATTAGGAAATCCACACTAAAGCCATCTTCTCCAAGTAGCTTTATTAAATAATGCAGATGATTCTTTGATTTTCATCTGGCATACATTTATATTTTAAACCTCGGCAGGGGAGAATAGTACGTTATTTATCAACAGGTACAACATCCATATGATGTGGACCACTGAAAGCATGTACATCCTCTTTTGTGGATTTATATGTATTTTAACAAAGACAAGTTTCTAAGTGGAGTTTGTTTTTTGACTAGGTACACTTAAGACAAACACTAAGATTAGAGGTAAACAAGGATGTCCGCAATCCGTAGACTCCAGATTCCCTTGGATTGAGGAGTCCAAATTCCAAAGAGATAGAGTTACCATAGTATATAGCAGGTATTACTTAATCAGTAGAGACCGATTGGATCTATCATCTTTGGCCCAATGATAAGTCCTGGGAGGGCACAACCAAAAGAGCTCTTTCATGGGATGGGGTAGCAAAACTTTACATGCAGTATTAGAAAGGGGTTTATCAAGTGCATTTAAGTCTTATTAAAGACAGATTATATATCATGCAGTATTAGAAAGGGGTTTATCAAGTGCATTTAAGTCTTATTAAAGACAGATTATATATCAGATTATATATATTATATATAACCATTTCTTAAGAGGTAAAACATTCTTCAATAAAAAATCAGAACTTACTCCTAGAAGATGTTCTTATTAACAAGTCCTCTGGACATTTAAATTTAATAGTCATTTTAGTTCTCTTTGTCTGTTTGTTAGCTAGTTTTACGCTAGCTTTTCAACCCTTAAATACTGTGCTTGTCTGCTTCAGTGAAAGAACACCATTTCAGAGCACAATTTGTATCCAAGGTCACTCGGCCCCAATATTGGAATTTTTAGTTTTACCCCTGGGACAATCAGTGTTGTAAATAAATATCAACTGTTCTCTGGAAATAAAGCAGTATGAGGTTTGCAATTCACATATGAATGAGTTCTTTTGTATAGGAGCACTTTCCAACTATTCACATAGTTGGTGTCCTAGTGGTACTTATTCAAATACATCTTTTTCAATCTACATCAAGGCTTATAAAATGATCATTTGTAAAAGCGAACATACAAAGTATGGCTTAGCAAACAGAATTAAACAGAACTATTGGACAAGATATGTAAAAACCTGACTAAAGAGTAATAGAAATGCTGAAGGAAAGACAAGTACAACACACACACACACACACACACACCAAAACTTCCTGGAGCTCAGAGCTTAAAAAGTTCCAAATAAGAAAAATAAAATTAAAATGATGGTCAATGATGAATCCTGAACTAATGGATTACAAAATCAAATGCAAGATTTATACTGAAAATATAAGCATAGTAAACCAATAGATTCAATAAGGGACAAATTAAGATATTTAGAGAGTTTTAATGGATCTAGCAGGTGAGCGGATGGAAAGTTAAAGGAAAAAAAGAAAAAGAGGAAAGAGAAGCGATACTTAAATGATAGGAGAAAATTTCTATGCACTTTTGAATTCCAAACAGTTAATTAATTCATTCACTCACCCATCCATCAATTTATGTTCCTGGACATTAATGGTGCCAATACATTTAATAAGGATGTATTAAGTATCTATCACTGTTTTAAATATTTGGGATATTTTAGCTTACATCCTAAATTATACTTGGGCTTGCCCTGATCAAATTCCTGAACTCCAAAAATAAACAAAACATCCTCCAAGCTTACAGATTAAAATAAAATGTTACCTACAAAAGATAAACTGGAGTAGACATAGGACTTACTTGAGCATGTTGAAAAAAAAATAAAAACATGATCCCTCAAATGGAAAAGATAGGATTATAGAAAATATGCACATGAAAATCAATTAACAACTCTGGGAATGATAAAAAATAAGAAACGTAATCATAATCCACTACTTGAATCTTTAGTGAACAATGTTTACACAAACACAATAAATATAAGCATTATTATTAACAAAAAATATGCTACAACTATACTAAAAGGATGAAGAAGGGAAATGGAGTAGAAAAAGGGAAAGTGTAATCTTCACCTACCACAATGGGAAGTCAACAGCTAATATATGAAATAAGTAATTCAAGAAATGATGGTACAGCTATACTGTTTAGAATTATTGAGACAAAAACCAAAAGAAATAGCTAATATATTTCAAAGTTGACTACTTCAGGTAGCTGAGCCTGGCAAACAGGAAAGGGTAAAGCTAAACAGTGCTATTTTTTCTTACCATTTGGTTTTAAAGTATATCTAGATCTTACCACAATATATTATGTCAAATCTATATAGTATACTTACTATAATAAAAATGCACAATAAAATATATCTAATTATAAAGAAAATGGGTAGGGGGAGATTGAGATTTACTCAAAATTATCTTGGATTGAGATTAATATGACCAATAAAAGAGATCAAAAGAGGATGGGAACATATAACACCACACACACACACAAAGACACACACACATACCCTGTGGTAACTGAAGGGCCCCTAATGTTTGCTTTATATCTTCTGAAACACTGTGTGTTTGTGGGAGGATGGGTTACTGGGGAAGTGTTGATCCAAATCGCTCTTAAACTGAGCAATAAGGGAGTTTTTTTTTTCTTCTTTTATACTCTTTAAAAAACTTTTCATTTTTTATTTTATTTATTTTTTTAGCTTTTTTTAAATTTATATATATTTGACATCATTTGTAATCCCCATGGATTCCCCATCACCATATCACCAGTGCACCATCACCTCAGTCCCCCGTGCTCCCGTCTGCCCTCAACCCTCCCCCTCTTTCCTCCCCACCAAGTGTCCCCAATTTGTCCTTGTCTTTTCATTTTTGGTTTTTGTGTCTTTATTGTTGTTATTATTATTATTGTTGTTGTTGTTCTTATTCCTTCCCTTGATCCTTATTTGGTTCCCAATAAGGGAGTTTTTCACTTGAGAAACAATTGCCAAGGGGCCTAGGAGTCCCAGTCTCACAGATAGAGCAAGGTTGGAAATTATGAGTGCAAGAAAGTCAAGGACAGGGTAGTAGGGGAAATTTATTCTGGGAATGAAACTCAAACTGCCACAAGAGGGCACAACTAGAATGTAGTATGTTCTTTGGTTCCCCTTTTACCTTTCCGGTCGCTAATACACAGGCTTTTTTTGCCCTCCATTAAAATAGCTAGGTTTCTGAGATTCTATCTTGGTCCCCACCTTTTTTCTTTTTTCTTTTTTGCTTACTCCACACATTCTTTTGGGACAAGCTTATTTATACCTTAATTAAAACTACACCTTTATGCTTTATGACTCCTAAATCTATCTGTAATCCTACTTGCTTTATAGCAGAACAATGAATTCCTAACTGCCCACTGGGTAATTCCTCTTGAACATTCCAGTGATACCTCAGACTTCACATGCTCAAAACTGAACTCATTCTCTTCCCTTAAATTTATTCCTCACTCAAAGTTCTCTAGCTCATGGAATGGCTTTTAAATTTTTTTAATCATCCTGGCTCTTGCACTGATAAGCTAAGTGACCTTGGAGAAATTTTTCCATACTATTTCTTTACTTTCTTCACATGTGAAACAAGGATGAAAGCTCCTGTATTGTATGATTGCTGCAAGAGTGAAATGATTTTTTAAAAACTACATAACGCTTTTTAATAGTATTTAGCACAAAGTAAATGTGTACCTGTATGTAACATATTGAAAAGTATTTTGATTAACTTTTAATATGAACCTTTTTTCATGTTTATCAAGATTTGATTTCCTTACAAAGACCTTCTCACACTTATTACATTAGTAAGATTCCTGCTAACAGGTACTGCCTGATGTTAAGATTACACTTCAGATAGAAGGCTGTTCCACATTCACTACACCTCGAAGATTTCTTTCTACTATGGGCTCACTGGTATCAAAAAGGCAGAGATTCTGTTGAAAAAATGCTCATTTTTTATATACACAGAAGGTCTTGCCTTTATGAATCTTTTGATTGTAGAGAAGACAGCCTCTAATTGAAGGCATATTCGTTATAGGTAAAGTTTCTTTACACTATGAATTTGCAGGTGATAAACAAGAATCTTTTTCTACCACACTATGAATCTTCCAATATGTCTGTAAGGACTGCTGTCTACCAAAATATTTTTTCCCACATTTATTACATGCATAGTTTCTTTCCATTGTGAATTCTCTCATGCTTAGTAAAGTATAAGTTAAATGTGAAAGTCTTCCCAGGAGGATGACACGCATAAAGCTTTTTTCCACACTTTCTCCTAAAGTCTCTCCAGTCAACACATTCACAGGATTTCTCTCCACTATAATTTTCCAAATGATTGAAAAAGTTTGATTGGAGCTCCCTGGTGGCACAAGGTTTAAAGTCTCAGTGCTATCAAGTTATCACCAGCCACTGAGGCATGAACTCGATCCCAGGCCAGGGAGGTCAGTGACCCACATAGTGCAGCTGACCTCTCCTGTCTTACCACAAAGCTCCCCACAGCAGTGTATTTCAGTAGATCTTGCCTGTTCTGCTCCTCATTCTGTCTCTGGTGAATCCTCTCACCCCTCACACATCTGGCCTTCACCCTAATTCTGGTATGCATAAATAAATAACAATAAATCCTTCTTTAATATACCTTTTACAATTGAGGCCAAAAAAATCAATATCTAGGAATCAAACTAACAAAAGAAACAAAAGACCTATATTGAGAAAACTGTAAAACACTGTTAAAAGAAATAGAGGAGAACACAAAAGAAATAGAGGAGAACAGGAAAGATATCCCCTGTTCATGGATAGGAAGAATCAACATTATCAAAATGGCCATCCTACCAAAAGCAATTTACAGATTCAAAGCAATACCAATTAAAATCTCAATGAAATTCTTTAAGGAAATAGACCAAATATTGATGAAATTCATATGGAGAGCAAAAACAACCCAATTAGCCAGAGCTCTACTTAAAAAAAAGGAGAATGGAGGTATCACACTTCCAGACTTGAAACTCTACTACACAGCAATAGTAATTAAAACAGCTTGGTACTGCAACAAAGACAGACACACAGACCAATGGAACCGTATAGAAAACACAGAAGTAAAACCACACAACTATGGACAACTGATCTTTGACAAAGGAGCAAAGAATCTGCAATGGGAC
>JAGFMF010011472.1:140719-156076 GCA_019455555.1 Galemys pyrenaicus
ATACACAATGGAATATTATTCAGCAATCAAAAATGAGAAGCTAGGGACATTTATAGAAACATGGATGGAACTAGAAGGAATTATACTCAGTGAAACAAGCCAGAAGGCAAGAGAAAAATATCGGATGGCTTCACTATTGGGGGAATATGAAAGAGGAACAACAACAACAAAAAAGAAGAATAAGCTCAAGGAAATGTGCAATTATAACCAAAAGCAAACAAAAAACTCAACAAGACCAAAAAGCCAAGATAAACCAAAGGGACCATGGGGGGGAAGGGAAAGAGAGGAGGACAAAGACGGGGATGAGGGCAGAAAGAGCACAAGGGACTGAGGTGATGGTGCATGGGTGGAATGGTGGTGGGTACTCCCTGGGGAATATAAACGATGCCAAATATAATTAATTAATTAATTAAAAAGAAAGGAAAAAATCCTTTTTTAAAAGAAAAAATTGATTAGGCATTGCAATTTCTTTTATATGGGAAACATTTTCCAACTCTATGGAATATATGGTGTTGAAAGAGAATCAAGTTCTACCTAAAGGTTGTTTCACATTTTTGCAGCTATATGAATCGATGAATTAACAGGTATGAATCCTCATGTCAAATAGGACTGGCACAAGCACTAAAATTTTTTTATACTCATTTACACTCATATAGTTTTTCTCTACTATAGTTATTCTGAGATATCAATCTTAAACAATGAATAAATGTGAGGTTTCTTTCCACCAGAAACTCTCCAGTGTCTCACAAATTCTAAATACTATGCAGTTATAGTGCTAGGAATCATATATCTATGCTCTTTCTCCTTGGAGTTTTCTTCATATAGAAATCTAGTTGATGGGGCATCCCTGGTGGCGCAGTGGGTTAAGCAACACACTACGAAGCAAACCACAGCTACTGCAGCATGAGTTCGATCCCTGCTGCCGGCCAGGGCGGGGACCCACATAGTGCAGCAGACCTCTCCTGCTGTGCCCGCTGCTCCCCTCAGCAGTGTACTTCCGTTGATCTGCCTGTTCTGCTCCCTGCTCTCTGTGGTGAATCCTCTCACCCCCCCACACCTCTGGCCTGTACCTCAGTGCTTGTATGCATAAATAAATAAATCTTAAAAAAAATAAATCTAGCTGCACTTGCAGTTTTTTCTTCAATAGGATTTTTATAAATGGCAGTACTGTGTATATAACAGATTTCCACAGAAAATGGAATATGTTAAAACCTTCCCCAACAAGCCTTCTTGCAGCCTGTATCATGATATGTCAAGTCTCCACAGTGGAGACTCTGACCAATAGGCCTTAGATTATGGAGCTTTAATAGTCTTTGGAATTTGACTTTTTCTAAAATTTCCCTTTTGATTCTACTCTTAGTCTTTACCTTATCACCTAAAATTATATCCTCACATATATGAATGTGCAAAGAACAAAGAAAATTACTCACAAAAAGGAAATGAAAACAAACTAAAAAAGTACATGAAATATTACAATATATTAATCATGAGTGAATAGAAACTGAAACAGTCATGAAAGATAACTGTTCTTGTCTCAGTGTCATCAGCAGTTTATGTGAATACCTATTTGTATAGTCTACTCATTGGTATGAATGTAAACTGGTAGAAGTTTCTAGAAAACATCTTTGCAGCACATAATTATCAGCCAAAAACCAGACATACTTTTTGAGAAATTATTCTTCAAAATAGTCAACAAAATAGTCAGATATGTGCAAAACTGTACAATGAAGCATTTATATCAGTGAAAAACATGGAATTGGTTAAATAAATTATGGTAAACACTTATGATGGGATATAATGTGACCAAAATTTTGTTACTGATAATGGAGATTCTCACAATTTTTAGAGGAAAAAAAGCCAGTTTTATGGGTTGAATGATGCCCCTTCAAAACTCATGTATTGAAGCCCTAGTTCCCAGTATCACAGAAAGTGACTATATTTGGGGAAAAGATATTTAAAAAGGTAATTTAGTTAAAATGAGGTCATTAAGGTGGGTTCTAATCCAGTATGTGACTGTGTCCTAAAAAGTGGAGATTAAGACACAGAGGGAAGACCATGTGAAGACACAGGGGAATATAACCATACCAAGGAGTGAGGACTGGGAAGAAACCAATCCTGTCAATACCTTGCTCTTAGACTAAGTCTCCAGAATTGTGGTAAAATAAGTTTTTTAAACCACCCAGTCTGTGGTACTTTGTTATGGCAGCTCTAATAAGCTAATACAGTGGTCTATGAAACTATGTATACTAGAAGGAACTATATCCATTAGTTAATAGTGTTTATCTCTGGGTAATGAAATACAGGATTTTTATGTTCTTCCTTATAAAGTTTTGTTGTTCTCTAAAAATATGATTCTACCTTTATAATACAGTATATGCAAAATATATAAAGCTACCCATAAGCAAACAGTTAAAAAAATAAGAGAAAAATGTAACTTTTACTTGATGAAAATAAAAGGTGCTCAAAAGAAAATTAGTCAGGAAAGTACAACCTGCCTAGACTTGGTGATTTTATGGTTTTATCTCATTTTTAGGGGCTTCCCAACTCAGGGTGAGAGAGACTTCGAGAAACAAAGTAATGTGTGGATGTCTTGTTTGGCAGGCACTTCAGAGACAATGAAACAGATTTAACTGAGTAAGGAAATGGGAAATGATTTGAGCAAATTTGTGGAATGTGTAGAACTAAGGAAAAAGCAACGATTTCAAGAAAGTAGATAGCAAGAGATTAATTTTCAGGATACTGATGAAAGGGAAGCAACAGAGGAGGGAGAAGTAATTGAACATGCAAATAAAAAGAAACCACAAAGAAAATAGAAAAGAAAGAACTCTCTCTTGCTTGGTTTCATAGCAGTTGCCAAATGGAGCGTTTTGGGGGAGAGTTTTAACAGTATTAATAAATACTATTAACAAATACTATTCATTTGTTAATAAATTAATAAATATTACAACTATTTAACATACCAAGCACAGACACTTTATTGAAATACATTATCTATATTCCACCTGGAAACCTGCAGAGATATGTATTATTATTCCAATTGTATAGTTTAAAAATGGATGATCAGAGAAGGGAACTGCTTACCCAATATTTTAGAGTTACCAAATATGGGAACTAAGAATCAATTCAAGTTGTGTCTGGTGCCAGAGTGCCTGTGTTTTTCACCAAGTCAGGGTACTTGTGGGCATTGACCAACCAAAATTCCAAAATTATCCCAACACTATATAACTAAGCTGCAAGTTCTCAAGCTCCTACTTGTCTTATTCTCCCTCCTTCACTCACCTGAGAGAACTGCTTCCTGCATTTCTTTGTCTTTAGTGCTTTCTGAGTTCTTCTGGGAATTCATTTTGGTCTTTTGAGGTGGAAAATCCTGCAGTTGAAAAGGAAATAAAATTCTGTGGTTAGATGGAGTACTGAATGTCCCTAAATTCAGTTCTGAAAGGTAACATAACAGGGATAGAAGGGGTAGTTCTCCTTTTTAAAAATAATTTTTCATTGAAGTATCATTGCATTATAACATCTCCTAAGTTTCATGTGTGTATCATCATAAATCAACATCTGTATATACTACATAAAGTTCGTCACTGAAAGTCCAAGTCTATCCTTCACCACTCAATTGAAGGGGTCTTTTATTTATTAGTATGTCATAAAAACAGGCAGGGGTCTTGTGAAAGCAACATAGAAATGCTTCTATTCCCAAGAGCTAGGGACAGGGTGGTGACCTTGAAGGATAAAAATCTAACTTAAAAAACATAATGAATTATTTACTTTCTTCTCAGAACAAAGGTGTCCCATAATCCAGGAACAAACAAATCCAAAGGCTGCAGTGCATTGAATTGGTTAAACACAGAGCTTCAAGGTTGGATAATGCTGAACTCAAATCCCATTACTATGTCACCATGAGCAAATATATTTACTATTCTAAACATTGGATATCTCCTCTGAAGATAAAGAAAATAAAACCCAAACAGTAATGAGAAGTTCTGAATCTAAATCCAATCTCAAAAGAAACATAAGGCAGAGTTATAGGAAAGATTGCAAATTGTGGTAATTGCCCAACAGGTGTTTGGAAAACTCTCACTGGAGTTTTCAAATGAAAATAGCTGAAAAATATCTTGATGAAAAAGAAGCAACACCCACCTAAAAATAATAAAAAGATGGGACTGTACAGTATGAAAACATTCAGGCAACACCATGGGAATGGAGGACCCAGAGAAGTCAATAAACAAGAAGACAATTTCTGCCCTGTGGGCCCTTGTCCTATCTCCAAAATTTTAGCTTTCACCTGGTTGCCTAAAAAGGCAAAGGAAACAGAGAATAAACCTCAGGATACACAAAGTATGAAAACCAGCAGGAGATCTGTCTGTTGGATGTAACCCCAAAAGGTTACACCCTCTGGGGGAGGATGAACAGGAAGGAGGTCATTTTGCAGGTCAGGTTGGATTACATGACTTGCCCTGGGATCCTTGAGCCTTGGACTGAATAAAGACACAAATCAGGAGGATCAGCTGATAACAGAAAAGACCTTAAACACTGGGGTTAGGAAACACAAACTATAAGTATTTCAATTCTGATAAAGAAGTAAATAACAAACTTGAAGATATTTCCAAGTAACAAGTAAAATAAATGGTTTATCAGAATACAACCTATTTCAGCTATTAGAAAAAATAGTTATCCCAAATGTGAAATTCAATAATGTGAATGTCTGGATGACACTGAACTATACTGAAAGTGCTCAAAATAGCAAATTTTATGTTGTATATTTTACAATAAAAACTAGTAAAAGTTAAAAAAAAATCATGATGCATGTAAAATACATAAAAATTGATTAACTCCCAATGACACTAAACAAAGAAGGCCTCCAGGAAATGAACTCATTACTCTAAAAATTGAAAAAGGAAAAAAAAGAATTTATCCTTTTTCTTTATGAAATATCTTTCAGAACAAAACAATAAGCTAAAAAATCTTTTTTATAAAATAATTCCAACCAATCAATGTAGAAGAACCGACAGAATCAGACCACTATTTTTCAACCACTATTGAAATAATGAATTTAGACAATAATCTTCAATGGTTACCAAATTCAAAAGGAGAAAGTTTGGTAAGAAACACTGTAGCAGTGATTCCAGGCTGACAACAACTAAAAACACAAATCTATCACAGCATCAGACATGATGAAATGTATTAGAAAATACATAGCACAACTTGAAATTATTCTTTTCCTTAAAAAATTATTGAAATTGAATCTAATCAAACCTCTAGTTCTAAAAACAGGAAACATGGAAATGGAAAGAAAAATTTAGTACCACCTCAAGAAAAGAAATCATCTAAATTCACTTGTCAACAGGACAAATGATAGCTTCTCTTAATAAATCAGTGGTCTTTAAAATAGAGGGTCTATGGAGTTTTTATAGCAAGAGAGACTTATAAGAAAAACATCGAGTGGCAATAAAAGACCCTTGTTTAGATATTATTTTAACAGAGTTGCTATTAAAAAGACATCTTTAAGACAATCATGGAGATTTAAATATGGACTGAGTATTAGAGCTATAAACAGCTATCAAATGTATTAAGTTAGCCTAGTGGTTACTTAATATATGCGCCTATGAGTTAAGGAAGCATGAGTTATTTACCTGACATATCTGGGATTGCTTTAAAACCCCCAGAGGGGGAAAAATGAGTGAGGAGAAAAAAAACTGGCAAATGGAGAATGGATGCATGCATGTTTATTTTATAATTTTCTACTTCAAATATACTTAAAATTTTAGTAGTAAAAGAAATAAGCCAGCATTAAGATGATCCAATTTACCATTATTGGCAGTTTGACAACAGAAGAAATAATGACTGTAATGGAGTGAAAAATACTACATAAATAGTCCTAATTTCAACAAAATATGGAAAGTGACAATAAAATTACAAGAAATGTAAAAATGTATTATCTAGTTTGGATAATTGTTTTAAGTATCATCTATAAAATGCTTATTGGGGAAATCTGAAAATGGATTAGATATTAGATATTAAGGAATTGTGCCTAATTTTACCTGGTGAGATAACATTATTTAAATTATTTACAAAAGTTCCAAATACTAGAAAAGAGTGGTGGGAGGGAAAGAGCAAAAGGGATGTAAGGAGTGGGGGAAAGTTCTTGTTATTAGAAGATGATTATTCAGATATTTAGGGGTGAAGTGCCATGATATGTGCTGCAAAATTGATCTACTACACTGTAGCTCAATCAAAATGTCAAGAAGAATGTTTATGGAAGATGAGAAGCTGACGCTAAAATATAGATGGATATTCAAAAGACTAAGAATAACCAAGTCATCATTGAAAAAAATAACAAAACTGTAGGACTTACATGAACACATATAAGGTGTATTATAAAGTTACATTAATTTAAAAACTGGTAGTCATAAAACGATAGAGAGGGGCCTCCCTGTTGGCGCAGTGGGTTAAGCAACGCACTATGAAGCAAACTGCAGCCACTGCAGCACGAGTTCGATCCCTGCTGCCGGCCAGGGAGGGGACCCACATGGCGCAGCAGACCTCTCCTGCTGTGCCCGCTGCTCCCCTCAGCAGTGTACTTCAGTTGATCTGCCTGTTCTGCTCCCCGCTCTCTGTGGTGGATCCTCTCATGCCCCCCCCACACCTCTGACCTGTACCCCAGTGCTTGTATGCATAAATAAATAAATCTTTAAAAAAAAACAAAAACTATATACAACCAAACTGAACAGAGTCCAGAAATAAACCCATATACATAACCTAGTTGTTTGATTTATGAAAAAGATGACACCATAGGAGGGAAAGAATGATCTTCTCAGTAAGTGGTACTACATTGATCGGATGTCCATTTTGAACGATAAAGAAATGGGTCTTTTACCTATACCCATAGCACTAATGGCAACAAACCCAAAAATCAGTAACGTAAGAGATTTAATAATAACCAAACATAGGAAAATATCTTTGTGATCCTGAGAAAAGCAAAGATTTCTTTCAGTACAAACAAGCAATAATCAAAAGAGGGAAAATCAATAATTGAGCAATATTAAAATTGAAATATTCGTCAAAAAACACCATTAAGAGATTGGAAATGCAAGCTACTGAGATTTGTAATACATACATCTAGCAAAGTATTCACATCCCAGAAAGATCTCCAAATCAAAAAGAAAAAGAGTTTAAGACAACAAATGGTCAAAAGACTTGCAAGCACCTCATAAAATTATTCAGGCCAATGAACACATGGAAAAATGTGTTATTATCAAAAATATGCAAATTAAAACCACAGTGAGATACCACTCATAAACACTAGAATGGCTATTTTTTGTCATAAAAAAGAAGACAATGACAAGTGCTGGCAATTTTCTAGAGCAGCCATAACTCCTACAAATTTCTTTTGGGAGTTTTTTTAGTACAAACACTTTGGAAAACTGGCTGGTAGCATCTACTTAAGCTAATCATGTATAACTTACAATTCAGCAACTCTGCTATTAGGATATACCCAACAGAAATGTGTGCATTTATTATGTTAATATGTACTGTAATAGCCACAGTATTATTTTGTAGGACAAAAATTGAAACAACCAAAATGCCTATCTATTGTGGCATATGCATACAACAGAAAGCATGGCAATAAGAATGAGTAACACCCAATAACATGGATAAATCTCAGAAACAAAACCTCAAGTCAAAGAAGTCAGAGACAAAAAATACATTTTTATAAAGCTCAAAAACAGGGTACATTATTATCCAGTGGTAGAAGCTGAGACTATGATTTAGAGTTTAGTTGTGACAGTAATAAGTTCAAGGGCTTTCATATGCTGACCATGTTCTATTTTTCGATCTCAATTCTGACTACATAGGTATGTTAACATTGTGAAATGTTTTGAGATGAACACAATGTATCTGCACCTTTCTGCATGCATTTAAATTCACTTAAAAATAATGCCTGCAAATCTCAAATGTTTTAGCTGAAATAGATGAAAAAGAATAGATGAATGGATAGAGTGAGTGAGCAAACAAGTGAGCTAATAATATAGCAAAAGTTAACAACTGTCAAATACGCAGGTCAGAGTATAGGTTCAGAATATTCAACTCTTCCTCCAATTTATTCTTGTTTAAATTTTTAATTAAAATATGTTAAAGAGTCATGTCTCTCAGCTCTTAATCTTTATAACTAAGAATTTCAAGCACCTGATATAATCTGACTTGTGAAAGAAAATTTAAAAAATGAAATTTTTAAATAATGTCTCATAAAATAATAAAATATTCTGTGAATTTTCTGTTTTTCATTAGTAAACAGAGAGACAGAAGAAGAGAACCAGGCTAGGAATGAGTGCCTGCCAGATTTTCATTCCATGACCTGCACCACCATTTAGTAATTTACTAACCACCTCTAAGTCCTTGTTTTATCATCAGTAAAATGACAAAGATAATACTGAGCTAAGAGGGTGAATTTGAACAAAAGGGGACAACTATACTAAACACTCTGAATTCGTTTTAACTTACCATATTAAACTATGAGGGAAGAGATAGTGAATACAGTGATAAGAGCTATAAGAGAGGTAAGCACTATGCTATATAGGATGGCACACCATGTACCACAAATGAATAGACTGAAGAAAAGGTAAGGATGGAGCTAGAACTGTCTCCCTACAGGGCCTGGTATCCGACAATTCACCTAGATGGTAGCAGGAAGTGAAATGGATAGGTTAGATTATTTGAGTATGTGGAGTGTTGCATTAACACTATATAGAAAAGTGACTGGGTGGATAAGTGGAATAAAGGTAGACAAGGAAGCAAAGTAAACAACAAATGCACAGACAGCAACAGATCCTGCGTTCCCCACTAATACCTGTATAATTTGTGCCCTTACTTCCTTTAGGTCTGTATTCAAATGTCACCTTATCAGAGAGGTGTCCATTATATCTAAACTAGTATAGTCCCTCCCCATCACAAGCTATTATATATTTCTATTATATACTTATTATATATTCATTTACTGTCTGTCTCTCAACTACAGTTTCAAAACTATTCTTTTCTTTTCAGTGTTGTACCCTCAGCGCTAAGAACACTGTCTAACACATAAAAGTTATTACATAAAAAATTATTCAATGAATGGGTGGATGGATGAACAATGGTTTGAAACCAGTGTGATGATATCTAAATGTTATGCAATTATGGTCTGAATAAAGGAACATCAACAAAACCCTTTGAAAAAGTTCCTAAATGTTATGGTATCACGAAATCTCTCCCTCATTGTTTATTGTAAAAGAACTGAAAATTATATCTGGCCTAGAAAAAATAATAACCTCTTATTTGGGGCAAGTATAATACAGTACATACAGGAGGAGGGAATAAATTACTTGTTCAAGATGATCCTTAGAAAATTCCTATTTAGAACCTGAAAACCCCTGTCATTATAAGTTTAATGATCATTTCGCAATTCTTGGGTAAAGAAGTGAAATAATAAATTGTGGTCTTTAATGAATGTTCTTATAAGGTAAATTACACATGACAAATAAAATAGAAAATACATTTCACAGTGCAACAAATGAAAAATAACATAAAGTTCAAATTGTACCAAAGAGAAACTTGCAAAGTTCCTTGGAAAATTCTGTCTAAAAAGTCTGCCAGCCTGCAGTTCAGCGTTGCTACCAGAGACCAGAAAAGAATTTGCATAATAAACCCAACTCACATGAAATAACAAATTTGTGACTGGACGTCATATCTGTTCACCATTTCTGCTCTATAAGAGGTTCTAAAGGGGATAAGAAAGCTTTCACTTTTTAAAGCTGACACCAGGTTACAGGTGAAACATACTGTGTTTGCCCCTCTAAAAATCTGGGTTTTCAGTTGCATGCCAAATTTTTTTTAAACTATAGTAAATGAGTAAGACCAGTGCATGCTCTGTAATTTTGTGTAAAGTAAAAGAAACAAACGTGCACAATAATTTGAACAAGTCCCTGTTTCTCTTAGGGCTCTAAAATGTCTGCCGCTTTGCTTATTTTTTAAAAGGAGAAAAATAGCCTTGACCTTGAAATCACACCTGATTTTGTAAAATTTATAATTCACTGGCTTCCTCAGGTTTAGGACTTGTGAGATAAGAAGACTTCAGCGGGAGTGAAACCATGGAACGGAAGGATAAAGAAGGGAAAATGTAGGTTCCTAGTTGGGGGAGGTGTTGCAAAAGTTCTGAGGCTAAAAGGGGGCGGGGTGGAAGGCATCTAAGGGAAGAAAGTGATCTGTGGTGGAGTGCAAGATCCAAGCTTTAAAAGATCAGGAAGAGGATGCGGGATAAAAGGACCACACGCTGGGCGGGATGCAGACCTGTCATCTCCCGAGGAGGCAGAGAGAGGACAGGATGAGGCGAGCAGAACCGCTAGCGTCAGAAACATCCTTCAGACAGTGTCCTGGGGGAGCAACTCTTCTTCCACCCCATGCAGGAGGAGCGCTTCCCTGGCATGTATGGGGAATTCACTTGTGAGAATTAACCAGTCCCTTTCTTTACACTCACCTTGAGGAAGAAAGCCGCGATGATGGTGTGACCGGAAGTGCTATTTTCTTTTGTTTGGCGGAAGCTTTAGCTTGGGCTGCCCCCGCACTCCCCCTACATTTCAGACAACTTCCTGTGCCTCTCTAGGAAGCTCTTCCAGTACTTTATCTCATGGACTCACCAGATCAGAACCTAGGTAGTGAGAGACAGGCTAGGAGAGGGAAGCTGTAACTTTTTACAAATCCTAGCTCTAGTCATCCCAGCAGCTCTTGTACCTTGCCCAGCCCAGGCATCCAATTTGCCACTTTGCTTTCTTGATGGGGCCTTTGAAACACTCCCCTTACCATTGGTCCCTTAACTCTTCCATGTCTACTGTTATATATTTACCATACTGTTTTACTGCTACCTGCATACCATTTTTTTAAAGTTCATTTTTATTAGTGGCACACACTGAGTTCAAAATTTAGAAAATGTTAACTTTTAAATAATTTTGTCTTGGGATGATATCCAGACAGCTATATCACATACTCAGATTTCCAAATAAATGATGCTGAGCTCATTTAGAAAGCATTCTCTTGTATACATAGTGTCCCCAAGAAAATGACTACTGACTATACTTACCTGGCAGGGGAGATACCATGATCAAGAAGGTGATTTTCCCAGGGCGAGGCTTATCCATTGCACTCCGGATGTGCTGACCCCTGCAATTTCCCCAAATGTGGGAAACTCGACTGCATAATTTGTGGTAGTGGCAGGGTGGGTTGAAGGTGGGGTGGGGAATGACCACTGACGAAAAGATTCAATAATAGGAATAATCCTTATACTGGTTACATGTTCAATATTGAGTTACCTGGAGACCTCCCACGTGGTACAGCAGGTTGAGCACCGCATTGTGAAGCATCTGCTGCACAGCAGCAGGAGTGCGCTCCCTAGCCAGGGAGGGGTCCCACATGGCGCAGCAGACCTCTCCTGCCTGGCCCGCTGCTCCCCTTAGCAGTGTATTTCAGTCTGTCTGCCTGTTCTGCTCCCCACTCTCTCTATGGTGAATCCTCTCACCTCCCATGACTCTGGCCTATACCCCCTGTACCCCAGCTCTTGTATCCATAAATAAATAAATCTTTAAAAAATATATTGAATTACCTATTACCACTACCTGCAAAATTTGTACCTCAGTTCTCTTTTATCATTTCTGTCACTCCATGAGTATATACTGATCACCTAACATGTCCCAAAATCTGTTCCACATCCAGAGACACTGCACTAGGAGCTAGGATCCCACTAGGCCAAAGGGGACAGGTTTCATTTTTTTCCCACATGAAAAGTTTACTTATACTCACTGAAATTTTATTGCTTTGTCAAATGCTTACAAAACTAATTTTGGGAGTACATCTTCAGACCTCCACATGGCACGTGCTTAACACACCCTCCAATGAGCTCCAGTGACAACTCTCTATCACCTTCCTTCGCTATCCCCTTCCCCACTCTCTACTCCCCTCTGACCAGTAAATATTTAACTAAGTCTAAGAATTATTTTTGCTGTGCTTTTCCAGTATGTGTTCTTTGGTTATTTATATTCTGAAAGTGAGTGAAACCATTTGGTCTTTCATTTCCTGACTATTTTCACCTAGAATCATCCCCTCAATATCCATCAATTTTGTCCCAAAAGGCATTATTTCATGTTTTTTATAGTTGAGTCATATTCCAGGGAGCATAAGTTCCATTATTTATCCAGTTGACTGTTGGTGAATAATTAGGTTGTTTCCATGACTTGGCTATTGTGAGAATACTGATATGAATGTAGGAATGTATAAATCTTTTCATATTAATGTTTTTGTATTCTTTTTACAAATATCTAGAAGTAGTATTGCTGGATCACATGGTATTCCCCCCCCCTTTTTTTTTTGAGGGATCTCCATACCATTTTCCATAGAGGTTCACCAACTTGCACTCCCACCAGCAGTGGATAAGTGTACTTTTTCTTTCACTTTCTCTCCAACATTTGTTGTTTCAAAACTTTATGATATAGGCAATTCTCTAAGGAGTGAGATAATGAATCCTTGTGGATTTGATCTGTGTTTCCCTTTAATAACTGATATTTAGCATTTTTTTCATGTAGCTTAGATCATCTGTATATTTTCTTTGTAAACGTGTTTATTTAGGTCTTTTGCCCTTTTTTAATTGGGGTGCCTTTTTTTTTCTTGTTGAAGTGTATGAATTCTTCAAATATTTTAGGAATTAGCCCCTTGTCCAATGTGTAATATGCAATATCCTCTCCCGGTTCATAGGTTGCCTTTATGTTTTTGTGATGATTTCCCAAAGGTGATATTTAAAATACATAAGACCTTAGCACAAAATAGGTGATTATAATGTTTTTTAAATGAATAATGACCCCAAAATATGGTGAGGGCATTGTGGGGGCCAGTACAAGTTCCTTACTTTTTGTTGGAAATTTTATAATTTCATTCAACATTTTGACTCATAGTTTGTCATTCAAAATTTGTGTGTGTGTGGTACAGAGAGCACTTTATTTTATTGACTAAGTGGTTATTTACTTTTTATTAATTTGTCAGTTATTAATATAACTTTGGGGTCTTAATTTTACTCCTCTACGTTTATACATGCTTCACTCATTTTCCACCAAACTTCCCAGGCCAGTGCCCAAACCCCTTCCTTCCCCAATACTCTCCTCCATTTCCCCTCTCTCTGGTAACCAATATATATTTCACTAAATATAGGAATTATTTTTGCTGGGTTTTTTCAGGTACATGTTTTGATTATTCATATTCCACATGTAAGTGATATCATCCAACATCTCTCACATTCTGATTTATTTCACTTAGCATAATCACATTGAGGCCAATTCATTTTGTCCCAAAAGGCATTATTTCATTATTTCATTTTTTTAATAACTTAATAGTATTCTATTCAGTATACATTCCAAAATTTGTTTATCCAGTTGTATGTTAGTGGGCACTTAGATTGGTTCCATGATTTGGCAGTTATGGAAGTTGCTGCTGTGAACATGGGAGTATATGAATACTTCATATCAATGTTTTCATATTCTTTGGGTTAATACCTAGCCTAGGTATTTTCATGTGAAAATACTTATTTTCTTATGAAATTCCCATACCACTTTCCAAAGAGGATGCACCAACTTGCATTCCCACAACAGCAGATAAGGGTACTTTTTTCTCCATATCCTTGAAACTTTTGTTTATACCATTCTTTTTGAAACGGGGCATTTTCACAGGTTTTGATTCAAATTTCTTTATAATAAGTGATGTTGAGCAATTTTTCCTGTGCTGGTAGGCCATCTGATGTCTCCTTTAGGAAGTCTTTTGTCCATTTTTGATTGATTTATTGTTTTTTTTGTTGTTGTTGTTGGATTGTAAAAGCATATTACATATTTCAGAAATTAGCCCGTTCTCAAATATGTGACGTTCAAATATCCCTTTCCAGTCTGTAGGTTGATTTTCTTTTTGTTTTTATGATGAATTCTTTTGAGGAGCAAAGACTCTTTAGTTTGATAGAGTCTTACATGTTTATTTTTGTGTTTACCTCTTTACCATCTTTGTTGTATATGTCCTATAGGGTAGCCCCTATATTTTATTTTAAGTATTTTATGATTTCACTTCTTATATCCAACTCTTTAAGCCATTTTGAATTAATTTTTGTATATGGAATTAACTATTGATCTAGTTTCATTTTTTTATTTGTGGTTATACATATTTCCCAGAATCATTTGTTAAAGAGACTTTCTTTCTCCATTGTACGGTTGTGGCTCCTTTGTCAAAGACTAACTGTTCATATATGTGTGCATTTACATCGGAGATTTCTTCGGCTTTAATCTGTTGGTCTGTGTTTCTATTTTTGTCCCAAGATCATACTTTTTTTTTTGGAGAGTAAAATAATGCTTTTTATTTTACATGCTTTTTAAATTTTGCATAGTTTATACATTGATTCTTTAAAGAGATAAAAATGTTTTCTGCATCCACACATTTTATTTTTATCCCCATTTTTAAACTTTAGTGAAAAATGTGTAACAGAAAATCTACCATTTCAACCATCAGTTCAGTGGTGTTAAGTATTGATAGATTCCTAACATTGTGTACCCATACCAAACAGAAACTTTGCAACCATTAAACAATAACTCCCGTTCCTTCCTCCCTCCAGTCCCTGCTATCTTTATCCTCTATTCCACTCTGTTTCTTTGAATGCCCATTCTCTGTCTCTCTTGTAAGTAGAAACATACAGTATTTGTCCTTTGTGTCTGGCGTATTTCACTCTGCATGTTTTCATGGTTCATCTACATTGGAAAATCTATCAGAAAATCATTTCCTTTTATGGATAAATAATATTCTATCGCATGGATATATACTTTGTTTATCCACTCTTCTTTTTGAGTTGTTTCTACCTTTGTTTATTGTAAACAATGGTACCATGAATACTGGTGTGCAAACATCTGGTTGAATTCTTACTTTCAAATCTTTAGGGTGTATACCTAGGAGCTGAATCACCGGATCATATGGTAATCCCGTTTTTAAACATTTTGAGCAACCACCGAACTATTTTCCAAAGCAGTTGGGCCATTTCACATCCCCAACCTCCCCTCCCCCCCCCACCCCTGACAATGCCCCAGGGCTCTAATTCCACCTCACCCATGTCCAACACTTACTATTTCCACTTTTTTGACACCAGCCTTACCAAGAATCATGAACTGGTATCTCACTGCTCATGTGGATTAGTTTTATATAAAAAATAGGCTAATAATTGGGCCTCCCTGGTGGCGCAGTGGGTTAAGCAATGCACTGTGAAGCAAACCGCAGCCACTACAGCACGAGTTCGATCCCTGCTGCCGGCCAGGGAGGGGA
>JAGFMF010011475.1:0-10520 GCA_019455555.1 Galemys pyrenaicus
CACGAGGGACTGAGGTGATGGTGCACTGGTGAGATGGTGATGGGGAATACATGGGGATTACAATTGATGGCAAGTATATGTAAATCTTAAAATATTTTATATTAATAAAAAAATATCAAAAAAAAGCATACAAAAGATCAATGAAACTAAGAGTTGGCTCTTCAAGAATCAAAATCAGTAAGCCTTTGGCTAGACAAAGAGAGAAAATACTGAAAAACAAAACTAGAAATGAAAGAGGTGAAATCACTCAAGATAGCATAGAAATATAAAGGATCATAAGAGATTATTACGAACAACTACATGTTAACAATTCCATAATCTTGAAAAAATATATATATTTAGAACAATACAGTCTACAAAGATTAAACCAGGAAGAAACAGAAACTTGAATAGACCAGTCACAACTACAATAATCAAGAAAGTAATTAAGTCTTTCCCAAAACAAAGCACCAGGACCAGGTGACTTTACAAGTGAATTTCATCAAAACATTAAAGAACTTATACCTGTTTCATTCAAAGTATTCCAAAATCCAAGAAGAGGAGCACTTAACACAGTCTATGATGCCAACATTACCCTAATGCCAAAACAAGATAAAGACAGGACAAAAAAATAAACAATATTTCTGATAATCACTGATGCAGTAATTCTCAACTACTACCAAACTGAATACAACAATACATCACAAAGATCATACAGCATGAGCAAGTAGAATTTATTTTTTTAAAAGATTTATTTATTTATGCATACAAGAGTCCAGGGAGGTGAGAGGATTCAACAGAGACAGAGTAGGGAGCAGAACAGGCAGACTGACTGAAACACACTACTGAGGGGAGCAGTGGGCAAGGCAGGAGAGGTCTGCTTTGCCATGTGGGCCCCTCCTTGGCCAGTGGCAGGGATTGAACTTGTGCTGCAGTGGCTATAGTTTGCTTCGTAGTGTTGCTTAACCAACTGCGCCACCAGGGAGGCCCATAAGTGGAATTTATTCCAGGGATGCAAGGATGGTTCAATATATGCAAGATAATCAATTGTAGTATACTACATGAAAAGAAAGGATAAAAACCACACCACTACAATATGAACAGATGCAGAGAAAGCACTTGACAAGATATACCACCAATTTATGATAAACATTCTTGACAACATAAGAAGGAACGTACCTTAACATAATAAAGACCATATATCACAAATCCACAAGTAAAATTATACTCAAGTGAGAAAAGAAAGCATTCTCTTGAAGAGTAGGAACAAGGCCTGGATGTCCACTGTTACCGCTTGTCTTTAGTATTAGAGGCTTTAAGAATAATCAGATAGCAACAAGAAATAAAAAGAATGCAGATGATATAGTATATATAGAAACAAAAACTTACTATGAATAATAAGTGAATATAATAAAGTGGCAGGTGATATATTTATCTTGTTATTTTTATGATGTGTATTTTTGCATTTTTATATACAGATAATGAATAAGAAGAAAAAGAAATTAAGAAAAGAATTCCATTTACAACTACATCAAATATCATTAAATACCTGGGAATTAACCTCACTAAACACATGAATGATTAATACAATGAAAACTTTAAAATATTATTTAAATATATACAACAGGTCATATAGAAATGGAGATATTCCACATTCATACATGGAGATAATCAATATAGTCAACAACACTTTTAGTAAAATAATCAAAAGTGATACATAGTGTCAATGCAACTCCCATTAAAATACCAGTGACATTCAAGAGGGTGGGAAAAAATACCAAAAGTAAATGGATCCATAAAAGACTCTAAGGAACCAAAGTAATCTAGAGGGGAAAAAGAAGGAATGGAGGCACAAGTTACTTGATTTTAAACTCGGTTATAAAGCAGTAGTAATTTAAACAATATGGCATTGGCATAAAAATAGACATGAATAAATGGAAAAGAACCAAAACCCAAGAAATAAATCCACACATCTATAAATACCTAATTTATGATTACATAAATGGAGAAAGGAGAGTCTCTTTAAAAAATGGTGTTTGGAAAACTGGATTGCTACTTGTTAAAGAATGATATTGGATCACTTTCTAACTCCATGCATAAAAATAATTTCATGGTTGATTAAAGACTTAGATATAATACCCACATCAATACACTACACAGAAGAAAGCACTGATGATGTTTCATGACATCAATGACAGAGGTGTCTTTGGAAACTCAACCCTTTATCAAGGGAAATAATAAAAAAATGAACAATTGAGATTACTGAAAATTAAAAAGCTTTATACAGTGAAGGAATATATAAGTAGATTAAGCAGACATTCTACTGAGTGGGAGAAGGCATTCATTTACACATCACATACCCAATAGGGGTTGCTAGCCAAGGTACACAAAGAACTCATCCAACTTAACAAAAAAACATGTATCATAATTAAAAAATGTACAGATCTGAAAAGACAACTTACCAAAGAGGCCAACAGACAATATGGAAAAATGCTCATAACCACGTCTAATAAAGGAGATGCAAGTCAAAACCACAATGAGATGTCATCTCATATGTTAGATTGGCATACATCAAAAAGACCTCCAATAACAAGTGCTGTAGAGGATGTGGACGAAAAGGAAGCCTAATAAATTACTGGTAGAAATGTAAACTGGTATAGCCATTGGAAAGTGGTCCGGACCTACCTTAAAAAACTAAAGATGATCCAGCATTTGGAAGCAAGTGCTTTACGTGCCTGCTGATAAGAGGATCAGATTAAGAGGATATGGTACAATCACACAATGGAACATTATTTAGTCATAAAGAAAGATGAAATGTTACCATTCACAGCAAAATAGAAGGAATCTGAAGAGATTCTGTGTAGCAAAGCAGGTCAGAATGACAAATATTGGAAAATTTCACCTACATGAGTATACTAAGGAATCAAAGCAGATGAACTGATAAAGCAAAGTATCCTAAACTAGTGGGCATAAATAATGGAAGTAAAGCTTCTAAGGTTAAGAAGGAGAGGAAGAAAGGAATAGGTAATGTGAGAAAAAAAGAAAAGTATAAAACTCTGAGACAGACTCATAAATTTAAAGTAGGCTAGTTGTGATTACATGTGAGTGGTACAGTTGTTTTTTGGATTGGGTGTGCGGTTATATGTGTGTGTATTTGCTAGGAGGGAAACACCAAGACTCTTTGTATCTTTTCTTGACATTTCCTGGAAGCCAGAGTTCTTTTAGTAGGTCAAGCCAACAGAACGAGACCTATTTTTCCAAAAATTTAAAGTCTAAACGTCTTATGAAAGTTGTTTAGACACTGACAGTGCACATCAGAGCTCATCTGAACACTTGACAGGGCTGGACTCCAGAATGTCTCCTTATTAATGTAAGAGAAGCTCCAAGGTTCTTATCAGTGAACGGCACCATGTTGGTTCATTCACAGAAATCTTTATCTGTTGTCCTTACAACAAACCCCTGACTTACTCACTAGTTGGAAGAGAAATGATACAGATATTTTGAACAATAAGGAAGTTATTTTAACTTGTGCTGATTCCAAGGCCAAGCACTAAAGCACTTGATTTTCCAAGGCATTGAGACCTTTCTTCTATTCCCAATCTTGAACTTAACTCATATATTTTGGTATAAAGCAACTGCTGTACCTTTCACTTTATCATGATTGAATCTGATTAAAATGAGAGACATCTAGAAAAAAAAAGACCACCCACATAAAGTTTAGCAGGAAACTATGCGCTTCCTTTTTTAATTCTTACTGGTTCACTTGTCCTTATATTCAATCACAAATAGACTCTTAAGTCTCTGTCCAACACTTCTAAATTGAGACAAGTATATCCCCCATTTGCAGAAAGGGATCCAGAAATGGGAGAAATTAAAACTTCACACAACCAAAATTATTTCACAGGCTTTTTTTTACTAAAAGAATAGAGTTTTATTAAGTGCTGCAAGTTTCTTTCCATCAGCATTAACAGAACAACAGACCAATTTCCATCACAGAACAAGACCAGAGACATTCTCATTCCTTTCCAAAGCACTTCCATTAAATCCCGCAGTTTCCCCTAGGAAGCATCCATTCAAACTTACATTAATAAACTATTGGAGCTTTTAAAGTGAGGTGAGCCAAAAAGGCAGGGAATTTGGAATCTGGGGGTGAAAGAGAAATACATATTATCCATCCACTAAATACACTGTCAAGAGCACAGAATAGATATTAACACAGGAAAAAACAAAGACTTTCTTTTGTCAATAACATCATTTATCAGTGAGCACTAAAAACCATTAACTCCTTGCAGTTAGTTTCTTTACCTAGTATGTTACTCTAAAAATAGAAGGGAATAAAATAAAAGGTGTGTGTGGTGGGGGGAGGAAGTCTTTTGGGAAATAACTAAATTATACCATCAGATTTGGCAGGGTTATGAGAGATTAATAAAATCTGAAATGTTTGCTTCATTTACATGAACATTCACTAGTCATTAGTTAATACCAACACAGACAAAAAGAGCATCTATAAAAGTACAAGGGCAATATCAGAAGCTGCAATGGGGACCCTAGGATAGGGGGTATTTTATTTTGCTTTTAACTTGGAAAAGATGATTTTGTAAAAAATGAAGTTGTCTTCTTAGAACATCAAAATACCCTCTGGCTATAATGAAAATAATTAGCAGTAATAGGGGAATGTGTGCACTGAGTTCTCTCTAGTTGCACCAGCAGACTACTGCAATAAAGCCAAGGGAAATGAAAATGGGGAATCAAATAAAAGATGCCAAAGTCACAGAAGGGAGAAAAACATAGGGTGACACACAGTGGGAACACTGAAAATGTACACCTCCCCCCATCCCTCCCCAGTATATTTAGGAAATACGCATCAGGAAGTTAACAAGTATAATGATTCAACCTTATACTACTACTTTAAATTGTGGTTAACTTGTATTTTCACTTCAAGAGGGGGGTGCAGGGATTATAAGAGGCTGAAAGGGTAGCACTGATGTACCCACAGAAGCCTTCCCAAAGTACCAAGGGACTGAATCATTATGACCAAACAGTAAATTCCACATTCTTTCTACACCACTTAAGTCCCACCCCCACCCTCTCCCCTACTTTATCCACCCTTCATAATGCCTTGTCTGGCTATTTTTCTGAAATTTTCAAAAAATGTTAATGTGATTTGGCCAACAATGCCAGAAAATAAGGATGGAGACAAAAATTGAATGTCACTAGCCAAAACAAATGCCATTTCTTGGGCTTTAAAGTCTACCCGATGTGCTGCTGGCTCAGACTGAAAATGATCCAAGTTAATGAATGCTTATCAGGTCTGTTCCAGACCAGACTGGCCACTGAATGAGGGTGGGAGTTACAGGCTGTCCCCAAGACACACTAGCAGAAATCAAGAACTACAAGTCTTTGGGGATCAATGTCTACATACAGGGTGCTTTTGATTGTAGTCCTATAAGGAAAGGGGTCATATCTAGGGATTGCTATGTGACTTTGTTCAAGAAAGGTCACCTCATAGTCAGAAATGGAACCTCAAGTGAAGGATGGCAGTCTCTTGAAGTCACAGCAAAGATCATATCTGCCTCTCCCAATTTGGCTTCTAAATTGAGTATTTTGGCAGATAAGTGAATTATAGGAATATGGCCCTTTACAGCTCTTTCTTGAAACCTTCCAAACCCAAAATCCATATAAAAATCAAGGTTGGAAGTAGGCCGCTAGTTTTACCCTGGACCAGGCTAGGAGAGTGAAGGTGTGTGGGATAAAAACAAGCCTTTTGGCAAACTGGAATCATCCCTGTCAAAGCAGCAATTTTCTCACAGTGAATGCCTACAAAATAAGAAATCTTAATGCTGCAAGAGTTAACAATACTGTCATTTAATTGTGTCAGAGATTCAAGGTGTACAGAAACAGCAACTAAAGAAATACCTTTCCATATAACTCCAAATACTTCCTGTCAGAAAATGGAGACCACACATACACGCACACACACACACATATTTACTTTAACACAGCTCAGTTATTCTGGCTACTCTTAGAACACCAGAGGACTCCTCCCTTTTTGACTCCAGGAAGACATTTCCAAGCCATCTAAGTATACTACTAAACCTCTCTGGCTGGATATAAAAGTCCTACCCTTTAAGATGTTGTGAAGGTTGGGAAGGTCCGAGAAGAGGGGGGACTAAATTAGGGGAGCTGATTCCAAAGACGAGGTTTTTATACACTCGTTCTTGGTTATATCTGGTGAGGTGTGCACTCTTGTTATCCTGCTTTGTTTTATATAAGAAGTGACTGGGCAGGGGAGAGGCATTCTAGGGATACCTCCCCTTGCAAATTGTGGGTCATCTTAAACTCGGTTAGAAAGGATTAAACAGTTTGAGACTGTTTTTGGTTTCTCACGATATACTCAGTGTAAGTGAGAAAACAGCCTCTGGTCGTCTGGGAAAAAAATCACCAAAGACCAGCTGTGGGTTAAGATGCATGAGATTTTTCAAAAGAAGAGAAAACCCCACTAGAAGTCTAGTCAGTTGTATTCATTTAGAAATGGTACTCTTTGGGCAAGAATATAACAAAGCCCAAAATTAGGTATGTGAGTCTGGGAGCCTCATTTCTGAATGAAGACAATGCTAATCTATTGTAAGACCCGTTCCAAACCCTCATACTTAGGCTGTTGAAGAGGGAAACTAAAAATATAAGGTTGTCTTAACAGTATCTCTAGTTAAGTAAGAACAGCTTTTTTTTTGTTCTGGGCAGATTCTGGCCTTAGTGGGGAGTTGGAACCTTTTACAGAATACCCTCAAAGGCCTGGGCCAGAGCCTGCTGAAGCCTTCCATGCAAAGCAAATGAAAAGACCCAGTAGCCAAAATGTTAATACACAAATGAAAACAATCTAGGAATGTAAAATCAAATTGTTGATTTCCTTACACTTCCCTACACCATCTTTCCAATGATAGTCCTCTCTTCTTCAGGGATTTATGACAATCAATTCTAGCCTAAGGCCAGTTTGATCCTGGAGTTCAGATGAGATATTTTTCAAATTGGCTATAAGTTCTGGTTATCATCTGCCAGTCCCTTTCTTTCTTCAAACAAGGCTTCTCCTTCATAAGGAAATGCCCAGTTCTTTCCAAACCCATTCCAACCTCCTGTTTTTACTACCTGGGATATTAGGGACCTGTTCAAGATTAAGCTTGAACAAATAGTAACAACACAACTATTTCTTGTTCTGAATAGGCAATCTCCAGAAAGTACTTTTTGTCTGCTTTAGAAAAGCCCATCTTCTCATAATTGTGATGAGCTGTGACTTAGTAAGAATTTTCAAGTGAGATCTTTTGAAATATACTTCTCCATAGCAGTGGACGCTTTTCTAGGAAACTCAGTAAATCTGGACGTCAGCATGTATGTATGCACATATGTATGTACACATACATACACATATATTTATATATATAAAATATGTATAGATAAATAGATCTGTCTCTATATAAAGGGTATGCATAAGCACATAGATACACACTTTTGCATATACATCCATCCACACACACATAAACACACACACACACAGTCTTTTGAGTTTCCTTTCATTCAGTCTTATTACATTGATTCCCACCTTTTGATTCCCACTGATTCCCACCCAGATTGTAGAGATTGTAGGGAGCAGGGAGCAGGTGAACACCACATCTATTTTACAAACACTCTTTAGTTTAGAGGCAGGAAAATCTGCCTGGTACTTTTCTGACTCACTTGAATCCCGCAATACAAAGGCCATTGGTAGCTTGTGTGTGTGTGTGTATGTGTGTGTGTGTGCACGTGCACGCACGCACGCATCTTATGTATATAAAATAAAATAAAAAATAAAAATAACCAACACTACCTCACTTCTCTGAAAACATCTACCTATCTGATTGTCAGACCAGAGCTAGAGGTGGTGATACAAAATCCTGGGGTAGGTAAGTTGGAAGAAAAAGTGAAAAGGTGGTGGATAATGACTATATATCAAGGCCCCACTATTTCATTGATAAAAATCAAGTCAAGAAGCTATAGACAGTTGTTCCCACCATCCCAAGAGTTTTGTAAATGAATATCATCAAAAAGACTCAGAAAACCAAGGCTAGAACTTTTCTATAGGGCCTTATATGATGACACCTGATTTCTGACAATCACTGCCTTACTAGATTTCCAGGGGAGGTAAAGAGAATACTGGCACTATATATTCAATTTAAGAATAAGAGCTCGTCCTGTTGCCATTCATCTTTGACCAGAGCTTCCCTAGAAGCAAACCTCTAAGTCTGGAGGCCAAGAAAATGACAAGGAAGGGGAAAAGAAAGATACAATGGAACATCCCATTGGATAAATCTTGAGTAAGCATTTTTGTCCTCTAACTTGGGCCTAGAATCAGAAAAATTATAGGTTTTCCTTTATTCCTGATCTGGTGAAGTCATCTTCTGGTTGTTATTCCTCTTTCTGTTGTGCCACTGTTCCTATCTTTTGCTCTTGTAAGCGGCTCTTCTCCCCATTCTTCATTGGGAAGTAGTGGTTACCATTATTACATATGTTGTTGTCTCTGGATAAGGCACACTGTGATGGAGCTGGAAGATGATGATCACTCTTCTCTTCCTTGATCAATGTGCCATTGTTTCCATTTACCTGTGAGCAGGACCGGCCTTGACGAGGTTCCAGGGATTTAGAAACTCCATCTGAAACGCCCTGTCAAAAATCAAGATATTTAGTGGAAATGGTAATCCCAGTTGGCTGACCTTTCCAAGTATATTCATAGTTAGCTTGTAGAAGCATCTTCTGGTCTCCAAAACCAGCAGAAAGCCCAAAGCTTGTTAATGCCTACTACATTCTGATACTATCCTGAGAATTTAGGATGACAACAGATGGATCTGATTGAAATCCAATGGGAATATCAACAACACAGTAAGATATAACTAATATATACAAAGTTTCACAATGTATTTTTCTAGTACTAATAGGGACCCTAAAAGGGTAGACATTTTATGATGCCCTATTTACTTATGAGGAAGCTGAAGCTCAGAAAGATTAAAGTAACATGTTTAAGCACACCCAGATAGAAAGTGAAGGGGTCAGAATTCCACTCTAGGACAGTTAGCCTCTAAAATCTATTCTCTTCACTGCCACGTAATGGTGTCCATGTAATGGTAGCTCCCCAGAAGGTAAGGCTGGAAATCTCACTGCTAACCTCACCTTTGGCCTCTTAATTGCTTCATGTAACACATACTATGCTGGGTATAGTGTTAAGGATATAGTCCTCATTATCTATTTTGTGGCCTCACTCAGGGAAAACAATAATAATCGACAGCCCTGTGGGAGCAGCCTGGGCAGGCTAACACTTCACAAACCATTAGAGAGCAGGGAATGAAATCAAATGCTGAGAAAAGCTATGAAAGTTTCCCTAAACAGCTCGGGTTTCCATGCATGATATGATCTCTTAAAATTTAGCTGAAAAGAAAAGAGGTATCAAATAGAAGCTAGATAATCTCAAAAGGGTGCTTACTTGTTTATTTCCTTTCTTATGTCCTTTGGATCCTCTACCAGTCTGTTCTTTTCCATGCCTTAGAAAGTGGGCGAAAAAGTAATGATGAGGAACATATAAAGCCTTTACCCCTGTTCTGCACTAACTGTTCACCTCCTCTAAGAACTTTCATCCTTTTAAGTTAGGTGCCCCTCCTCTGTGTTACCCCTATAAGCCTCTACTTATTCTATAGCATTTCGATAGCATACTGAATTGTTTTGTATCCCATGTCTTCCTCTATGGCAAAAACTTTCTCACTGAGACAGAGCATTTAGTATATGTTTGCTTAACTAAAGTGAAAATTGGCTTTAAAAAGTGGAAAGTTCATTAATGCCTCTTACCTTAATAGAAGGATTCAATAGCTGGATTTCCCCAAGGGTACCTTGATTGACACTAGCTCATACCAACCTATTCAAATACATACCCCTTTCCTGGCCCACCGACAGAAACCACTTGCATGCCAAAGGATCCCTGGCCCCTGGAGGACCTGCTGCCAGCCCACTGGCCTACAACCATCCCAGCAATCTCCAGCTTTCCTCCTTGGGGTGGGATTGGGTGGAAACCTGGAAAGAGAGGAAGAATGGTAGTAATGAATGACAAGGTCAAGCAAGGTACAATAAGAGGTGGAACAAAAGATCCTATAGTGTATCTACTGACTTATTTACATTTCTCTATGTATGATAAAAAACTGATAACAAAGTGTCAATGTGGAAGCAAATTTATGTGTGTGTGTGTGTGTGTGTGTGAAGATTTGTACATATTGACTTTAACAGGTAAGTTATGGAAATTTATTTTCTAGCTGCAAAGCTTGTCACATAGTAGGCATTTAATATTTGTTGAGAGAATAGATGTCTTAAAATCTAGTTATTGGAAAATTAGAGGTCAAAACTACATTGATTCAAATATGTCTCACTACTATGGGGCCTCCCCGGTGGCGCAGTGGGTTAAGCAACACACTATGAAGCAAACCGCAGCCATTGCAGCACAAGTTCGATCCCTGCTGCCGGCCAGGGAGGGG
>JAGFMF010011475.1:31998-45782 GCA_019455555.1 Galemys pyrenaicus
GCAGAATGTCTAACAGGTATATAAGAAAATACTCAACATCACTTATAATCAGTGGTAGAAAAAAACGGAGACTAGATTATAAACGGAGACTGAAGGAGGATTTATTAAATGTCCATGAGGGACTACTCCTTGAAGTCTGAGAGTCGTCCCCCAAAATGGGGAGAGCAGGCTTTATAGGGTTAGGTGACTACTTGAATTTTTGGTGCACTTGAGGGGAATCTCTTCTGCCAAACGGGGGTCTGCTGCAGTTATTTATGCTCGGGGCATGGCTGCTGGAATTCTTTACTGTTGTTAGCCTATGTTTGATTCAGCTTATCTCAGGTTTCCTGATGCCTGGTTGTGCGGGTTTTGTTAAGAGGTTGTGTATGCTCTCATCAAACAGGGAAATGCAAATCAAAACCACAGTGAGATACCACTTTACACCAGTGAGAGTGCCCATATAAAGAAACTGGCAGCAACAACAAATGTTGGCAAGGGTATGAGAAATAGGAACTCTCTTACACTGCTGCTGGGAATGCAAAATTCCCCACCACTGTAGAAAGCTGTGTGGAGGACCCTCAAATAACTAACAATTGAGCTACCATATGACCCAGAAATTCCTCTCCTAGGAATCTACCCAAAGGATACAAAAACATTAACTGAAAATGAAACCTATACTCCTATGTATACTGCAGCACTATTCACTATAGCTAAATGCCCAAAACAGATGACTGAATCAAAAAGAAGTAGTATATATACATAATGGAATACTACTCAGCATGCCAAGTGCAACAACACAGATGGATCAGGAAGGGATTATGCTCAGTGAAATAAGTTAGAAGGAAAACTAAAAATAACAGATGGTTTCACTTACAGGAGGAATACAGAAATACCGAACAAAGGGTCAGAGGGGAAAAAAAGACTATTAGCAGATCTGAGACATATGCACAGGAGGGGGTAAGTCAAAGCAGGGAAGGGAAGAGTACAAGGGACTATGGTGACGATTCACAGGTGAGGTAGTGATGGGAGATTTATGGGGATTATACCTGAGGGGATAAATCAGTTATTGTACAAAAATGAACAATGATGTAAAAATAAACAAACAAATAAATAAACGTGCATTTTCCCAATGATTACTAAGAATATTTTTGTGCACGTTTTAAAAATCTTTTTAAGATGTTTATTTATTTATGCATATAAGAGCTGGGGTATAGGCCAGAGTCCAGGGAGGTGAGAGGATTCACCAGAGACAGAGCCGGGAATAGAACAGGCAGACTGACTGAAACACACTGCTGAGGGGAGCAGTGGGCAAGACAGGAGAGGTCTGCTTTGCCATGTTGTCCCCACCCTGGTCAGCGGCAGGGATCGAACTCATGCTGTAGTGGCTGCGGTTTGCTTCATAGCGCGTTGCTTAAACCACTGTGCCACCAGGGAGGCCCTTGTGTGCATTTTTAAAGAAGAAATTTGAAATACAACTTTATGGAAAGGAATAGGTTGACAGTAACAAACAAGATTTCCCCACTGAATATTGTGATATGACTAGCAGTCTTGTAGTTGAAACTCAAGAAGCTAAAATACTCCAAAACAGCTGAATATGAAAGTCCAGAAAAAAAAGTTTTTTAACTGCCACATTTACACTTAAGCCCATCTTCATCTCCTCTGTCATCCAAAGATTAATGACATGCTGTGCTGAGCTATAATAAAGTGGTAAACACTGCAGCACTGACATCACAGGACAGCTGTCTATAAAACTAGACTTCTGATGCTGAGCTCCAGCTTCATCTTCTTGCAGGTCATCATCCTCATCCAGGAGAGCAACTGTATGAGCAACCTTTAAATTTTGTTCATATTGCACAAAGCTTGCCCCACCTACTGGTGGGGCAAGAGCAGGCATGGCAATGAACTTCATGTTATAGTCTCTGATCACTTTTCTAACAAGCCAGAGAGGTAGGGATTTTCAAAGTTGTAGTTACTTTTGGCAGAAATATCATATACTGAAGATTCTTCTTTCAGTGGAAGACAACAGATTTTCCCTTAACTTCCCGCTCCTTAATATCCACTTTGTTGCCACACAACCCAATAACGATGTTTTCTCATACCCTTACAATATTGCTATGCTAATTAAGTACCTTCTTGTAAGTAACTCTCAATGTTACATCACACATTATAATGGCCCACTGGACTTGGATATAATAGCCCTCTGTCAGTTCACCAAATTTCTCTCTGAGCAGCTGTATCTCACAGATTGAACTTAATAGACTCTCTGCTGCTATGGAACACAAAGCAACAGATCTCAACACCCAAGGTAGCTAATACTCTGAACTCACTTATCCTAACAGCTTTTTTTTTTTTTGGATGGAGTCTTTGGGATGTAATATAAGAACAGATCTTTTATTTCCTTGTTGATCTTCTGCATAGCTGTCCTATCCCTCTATATTTTTGAAGATGGGGTATTGATGTTTTTCCTGTTGCTGAACTGTTTTTCTCCCTTAATTTCTGTCAGTTTTAACTTCATGTATTTTTAGGCCATGTTGTTAAATATATATAATTGTTATATAATCTTGATAAATTGACTCTTTTATCATTATAAAGTATCACTTTCTGTTTGTAGTATCATTTTATTGTCTTAATGTTTATTTTGCCTGGCATTAGTATAGTCACTCCAGCAATGTTACTGTGTTTTTTTGTATGTACAATTGGTTTTTCATATTTCTGAGCTTGTAAAAGCAATATGCATTGTTCTTCAACTAATGATGGGCTTACAAGCTGATAAGCCCATCATAAATTGAAAATATTTTAAGTAAAAATTAATTTAATATACCCAACCTTTATGTCTTTTCCCATCTTTTTACTTTTAGCCTATTTATTTCTTTGAATATAAAGTGTGTCTACTATAGAAGCATAAAACTGAATTTTGTTTCCTTACCTAATCTGATTTGAATTATGGTCTGTTGCTTTCAAGGTAGATTGTGTCAGTATTTCCTTATGTTTTAAGCCTGAATAATATTCTACTTTATATATACACATTACCTTTTATCAATTTATTCACAATTAAGAAAGGGGCATTTTCACCTTTCGTCTTTTGTTGATAATCCTGTTGTGGTTCCTTTGTGACATGTTTTCTTCTCTTGCTTCTTTCAAGAGTGTATATGGATATTATTGAGTATGAATCACTTTTGTACTAGTAAAGTTGAAAAACTGCAAGTCTCAAATCATTTTAAGTGGGGGAACATCTGTAGCTAGAAGGAACTGAGATGTTTAGATTCCCCACACTCAATTATTACATGGTTCAAAGTTCTGACCTAGTCTTTACTTGACATTGTTAGGCAATGCAGTATTTAGAATAAGTTGCTTTTTATTTGAAATTGAATTCTAATTTACCTACCAAATGTTATGTACATCTTTAAAAAACATTTATATTTTATTTTATTCAAAAGCATAAAACAAATGGGACATTGGAACGATTTGGGTTCAAACTCTTGCACTACCCTTTACTGGATACGCAACCTTTGTAAGTCACTTCTCCCTGAGCCTTTGTTTCTTCATATATGAATGAAAATAAACAATACAGCATTATTATGAAGATTAGCAGCATTATACACAAAGGGATGATTTAGCACACATACAGGTACATAATATATAATATAGAACCTCTTTCTTGATGATTTTGTGAACAGTGATAAACAAGTTCTGTTTTAATAATGATCTTAATACTGACATACAGGGCAGTCACTAAAAGATTCTAGATGATACCTCTTCTTTTTAGGTTCTTAGGTCTTTAAAATATTTATATATTATATTATTTAGTCTTTATATATTTCCCCTGCTTTTAAAAAGTAGGATATTACTTATTGCTATCACTGAGGCTAACTCAGTTACTTCTAAGGATAGCACCTATTACCTACCTAACCTCCCTTACAATCTGCTGCTTCTGATTTGTTGAATACTGGGAAATCAGATGACCAAGCTATAAGAAATAAGTCTAAGTTAAAAATAGGTAGATCATGCTACAGGGTTCTCTTCAGGTAAATTACATAGCACCTATAAGACAATTAGAGCATAGTCTTTGTGATCACTATTACAGCTGTTCATAAGCCATTTTTACTTATTTTAATGTTTCTGATACATTTTAGAAAACCCAGAGAACCAGATAAACAGGAAGATGAACCATTATACTTTTGAGAAACAAGATAAATAAAACATGTAATTGCAGAGTTAATATGGGACAATATAGGGCTACGGCTCAGGAACATGTTATGAGTTGGGAGGAACAGATCCTATTTATTATTACTTTTTATTTTCTTAGATTTATTTAATTATATTTGACATCATTTGTAGTCCCCAGGAATTCCCACCACCATTTCACCTGTGCACCACCACTTCAGTCCCTTGTGCTCTTTCTGCCTTCATCCTGGTCTATACCCCATCCTCCCCCTGAATGATCCCTTTGGTTTGTCTTTGTCCTTTTGTTCTTGTTGTGTTTTTTGTTTATTTGTTTTTGGCTGTAATTGTTCATTTCCTTGAGCTCTCTCTTATTTTTTTATTATTATTTGAAAGACTTTCAAAGTCATCAATCTTAATGTTAGGGCAGTTAGAAAATTAACATGTATTAAGATTCTATTTTGTGACAAAGGTACTACATGCATTATCTCAATCTCCTCAAATACCTCTGAGAAGAATTATTATACCCATTTTTGTGAAGAAAATGAATGTTCAAGAAAGTTACAGTGGCTTATCTATACTGAAAAGTACCAAAGCAAAAATTTAAATTATGGTCTCCAGGCTCAAAGTTCAGTGCTCTATTACCCTCTGGTGACTTTAAGAAACTAACTTCCTCTTTGCACAAAAACTTCATCTACATCAACAAATATAAAAAAGTGTAATAGAAAACAGAATAACAATATACACCAAGTACCTAGGAATTTATTTAAATGTAAAAGACCTCTATAGAAGAACATAAAATACTAAGACATAAAGAGTAAAGGCATGAATAAAGAACTAAAACATGAATAAAGGGAGAAATAAATTATGACCTTGGAAAGAAAATATGACATTTATAAATTTCCCATGAAATTAATATATAATTTTAATTTGTTCACAAGAAAATTCCCAACAGGAATTTATATATTATATATGGATGATAAATGATTAATGCATAGCTACTACAAGTCTGAAATAAGAGAAGCAAAGAGCAGAGATTTGTCAAACTTGATATTAAGGCAAATTACATATCCTTAATAATTAAAACAATGTACAACTGGTAAGGAAATCAAATAGGCAATGGATCAAAATGGAATCCAGGAATATACTCATGGACTCATGTATAAAATAGGAACTTGGTACATGAGAAAGATGGTAATATAAATCAGTACAGGAAAGAAGAGATAATTTTAAAAATGGAGTGGGGAAAACACCACTTGTCCATATGCAGAGAAAAAAAATCAGTTCATTTCTTAGAGCATATTCAGAATAATAAACATATGCAGAGAAAAAAATCAGTTAATTTCTTAGAGCATATTCAGAATAATAAACATACACCATATTAATGACCTGTCATAAAACTACGGGAAAATACAGAAAAAAATCTTTATAACCCAGTGACAGGAAGACATTTATTTAAAAAAATCCAAGAGCACACAACACAAAAGTAAATTTGGATGGGTTTGATAAAACCAAAATTAACAATCTTTGGTTAGGGGTAAAATATACTGATTTTTGATGCATATACTGGGAAATGCATCAAAAAGGATGAATAAATGGATGACTAGAAATGGGCATATGGTTATATGGAATAAAACAAATGTAGAAAAATATTATAGAATCTAAGTAGAGGTTATATGGCTCTTTACTGTATTTTTCTTCCAACTTTTCTGTATATATGAAGTTATAATAGATAGTGAAAATTATATACTTTTGTTTAACAAAGGATATTGTACATAAAGACTTAAAATATTTTGACTGGAAGAGATATTTGATCCATGCATCTGATAAGATACTTCTATAATTAGCAAGAAAATGACAAGTAATATAAAATAAAACTTGCAAGATAGATAGGAATTTCAGAAAAAGAGGAAACAAATGGTTAAATAGAATATCAACCACATCTGTAGCCAAAAAACCCACAAATTAAAATAAAAGATACTACTTGAAACCCACTGGAATGGCAAAAATTAATAAACTATATGATATCATTACTGACAAAATAGAGGCCCTGGTGTAATTTTCACAGGACTATAAATTACTACAGATAGAATCTAGAGCAATTTGGCAATGTTTGGTTAAAAACCTTTATGTATATTTTACATAATCCAAGAATTCTACTCCTGAGTTTATACTTCAGATAAACTGACACAGGAACAGAAAGAGACATCTATGAAAATATTATCTATAGCGCTGGTTATAATAGCCAATAAGTAGAAATAAGAGTTCATCAGTCAATAAATAAAACTGTGACTTTAGTATTTGATGGAATGTAATCCAGCAGAAAGGAATGAGTAAACATGAATAAATCTCAAAAGTAACACTGAGTGAAAAAAGGCAGAAATAGAATGAGCTGTATAGCACAGTATCTTTCATGCTAACAAAAAAAACCAGCACAAAAAACTCTATATGTATAAACACAATAGACTGCGTGTTGATGTGTGTGTGTGTGTGTGTATGCACCGAAATAAATATATGGAAGATGGTTTGGAAGGATACATAACAAATACCCTAGTTGGTAACTATGGTTAGAGAGAAGGAAACTGGATAAGGAATAAAGATGGAAGAAGACAAAAAACAAATATAAAAAACAAAGATTATGTCTGTACTGATGACAGAGAATCATAAACTGAGAAGACCATTAAAACAATTTCAGTGTTTCTGAAGTCTAAGCTAAACATAAAACATAAATTTCACCCCTGAACACCATAAAAACATTTGCATAAAGAAAATGTTAAACAAGTAAAACATAAATGAACTTGCCACCATTCTATCACATGGCTTACCGAAGTACACAGCACATGAGCAGCAGATGGGTGGGGACATTAGCTGGATTGAGCATACTGGGTGTGTCTGATTTCATACAGGCCAGGAAGGCCCGCATCCTTCTGTTCTTGTCCTCAACTGCTTTACCAAGCCAGAGCTTCTTAAGGTTTGGACAAGTCCATTCCCGAAATGTCAGCGCAGATACCAGCTCAGGGGTTTGAGGTGACTTTCCTTTATAGGCAGACCACTCTTTAAGGATCACTGAAGGAACTGGAAAAAAGAAAGTAAAGAACAGGCCCTAGAGAATTTCTTAGAATTTCTGCAGTTGGCCACAGTAACAGGATCCATCACATTTCATCATTTTTTACTTACTGATGCTTGTACATGTTAAGTACTTTACATATAAATAGAAATTTTATTTGTTCCTCTTATTAGTCCTGAGAGAGAAGTATAATATTATCACAAAACATAGTGTTCATTTGCAGATGAAGAAATCAAGGATTGATGTCACACAATTACTTTAGAGCTCATTTCTCAAGCAAATGTAGTAGGCTAAACAACTAAAGTAAATTAACTAAACCCTCAAAAATGTAGCATCTTTTAGATTTATGAAGGTGTAACAAACAAGAAAAACATGGGTTCTATTTCTAGTGTACCTCAGGCTAAGTCTCTTTTACTTAAGTTACCTAGTATTAATTAGCCAAGATATAAATGTGGGAGTCATCCCAGTCTTCCCTCTCCTTCACCTCATACACATCTGGCTATTTCTCAAGTCCTGATGATTCTACTATCTTTTCATTCCTTGTTTCTATCTGTATACTTTCTTCATCACAACAAATAGTTTTCATCATCTTTCACCTGATCAGTCTCCAGACTGTTGTCTCTGCATTCATTGTCTAGTCCCCTCATTCCCATGTGCTATACACTAGAATGCTCTTTAAAATAAAAAAAATAGTTTTACAGATTCACAGGGAGTTGCAAAGATAGTAGAGTTCCAGTGTACCCTTTACCCAGTTTTCCCAAATGGTTTTATCTAAAATAATTATAATACAATATCAAAGCCAGGAAATTAACATTGGTACAACTGTATTATCTTTGTCATGTATAAATTCATGTTGATCACTACCAAAATCAAGATACAGAATTATTACATTACCACAAAGATCACCCTAGTATAATCAATAACTCATCTAATCTCCATCTCTACAATTTTGTCTTTGTGAGAATGCATATAAATGGAATCATATATTATAATCTTTGTTCAGCATTTTTACTCAGCATGCCTTTGAGATACATCCGTGCTGTTGCACATATCAACAGTTCATTCCTTTTTTGCTAAGTAGTATACCATGGATACACCATAGTTTAGCTATTTACCCTTTGAAAGATATGTGGGTTGTTTCCAGTTTGAGTCTGTTATGAATAAAGCTACTATGAAAATTTGTTTTCACATTCCTACATGAAAATAAGACCTCATTTCTTTGAGATAAATGCCAAATAGTGGGGATACGTGCTGGGTGGTATATTAAGTCTATTTTTAATTTTGAAAGGAGCTGCCAAATTCTCTTCCAGAGTAGCAGTATCATTTGATTCCCATTGTGAGGTATCAATTTTTCAATAGCCAATCCAGCATGCTGTATTATCACCATTGATGACTTTAGCTATCTTGACAGATAGGTAGTGATACCACATTGTGACTTTAATTTGTATTTCTCTAATGGTTAATGATGCTGAACATCTTTCATGTCTTTGCTATGTGAACATCTTGAGTGAGATGTCTATGCATGTCTGTTGCTGATTTTCTAACTAGAGTCTTTTTCTTTAATATTTATTTATTTATTTATGCATAGACGAGCTGGGGTGTATGCCAGAGGAGCAAGGTGTGTGTGTGTGTGTGTGTGAGAGAGACAATCCACCAGAGACAGAGTTGAGAGCAGAACAGGTGGGTTGACTGAAATACAGAGCTAAGGGGAGCAGTGGGTGAGGCAGGAGAGGTCTGCTGTGCCATGTGGGCTAGCTCCCTAGCGGGGGATCGAACTTGTGTTGCAGTGGCTACAGATAGCTTTATAATGCTGAAACTAGATTCCCCTGTGCCTCCAGGGAGGCCCCCTAATTGGATTCTTAAATAATGTTCAGTTTTGAGAGTGTTCTTGTATATTTTAACTCCTACTCTAGATATGTAGGACTTATGTACCAACAGATGTCCACTTGATCCAGTACCTCTTATTAAAAAGACTATCCTTCCTCTAATGAAGTGCTTCTGGAGCTTTGTCAAAAAATGGTTGTAGTTACATAAGGCTATTTCTGGATTCCCTACTCTGTTTCCTAATCTATGTGTCTATAACTCTGTTAATAAAATTCAGCAATATAATAAGTCTTATAATTAAGTGGAGTTGAACATTTTTTCAATATACCTGTTAGCCATTTGCATTTCCTCTTTGGAGAAGTGTCTTTTTAGCTCTTCTACCCATTTTTTGACAGGATTGTTTACTTTGTTTTCATTGTGTGAGCTCTCTCTTTGTAAATCTTTTAGATCAGTCCCTTATAAGTAGTGTGCAAAATTTTTTTCCCAATCAGTAGGGTGTTTCTTTGTTTTGGGTAATGCCTCTTTAGCTGTACAGAAGCTTTTAATTTGATATAGTCCCAGGTGTTCATCTTTTCATTAATTTTCTTTGTTTTGGGGGATGTGTCTTTAAAGATGTTATTGAAATGTATGTCTATATTTTCTTCTATATATTTTATGGTTTCAGATCTAACATTTTATCCATTTTGAGATGGTTTTTGTGCACGGTATGAGGTAGCAGTCTAGCTTCATTTTTTTACATGTAGCAGTCCAGTATTTCTGGCACCATTTATTGAACAAACTAGCCTTTTTCCATTGCATAGTCTTTGCACCCTTGCCAAAGATCAGATGTCCATAAATATTTGTATTTGGGGATTTTCTATTCAATTCCAATTGTATATGTGTCTGTTTTTGTTCCAGTACCATACGGTTTTAATTATTATGGCTTTGTAGGATAGTTTGAAGATCGGAGTGTGAAACCTCCATTTTGGTCAGCATAAATTTGGCTATTTAAGGTTTTTTTGCCATATTAATTTCAGCAATAGTTCTTTTATCTCTTTAAATAATGTCACTGAAATTTTTATCAGAATAGTACTGAATCTGTAAATTGCTTTTGATAGGATGGCCATTCATTTAGAAATTAAATAGTGCCTATCGTACACAAACTCTTTCAAAAAATTGAGAAGGAATGGATACTACCAAACATGCTTTATGAAGCCAACATTACTCTCATATCAAAACCAAACAAGGACAACACACAAAAAGAAAACTACAGGCCAACCTGCCTAATAAACACTGATGCAAAGATCCTCAATTAAATCTTAGACAACAGAATCCAACAATGCATCAAAAAAATAAAATTCACCGTGACCAAGTGGGACTTATTGCAGGGACACAAGAATGGTTCAACATCCGAAAATCAATTAATGTAATCCACCACATCAATAAAAAGAAAAATAAAATTCATATGATCATATCAACAGATGCAGAGAAAGCATTTGACAAAGTTCAACACCCATATAATGAAGGTCCTCAAAATTCTAGGGCTAGAAAGAACATACCTTAACATAATAAAGGCCATATATGACAATCCCATAATTAATATAATTCTCAATGTTGCAAACCTGAAAGCCTTTCCCTTAATATCTGGAACAAGATAAGGATATTCACTCTTACCACTATTTTTCGATATAAAACTAGAAGTCCTAGCCAGAGCAATTAGAAAAGACATACAAAGAATCCAAATATGGACGTCACCAACATGGCAGTGATCAAACAGGCCCCTCTGGAAACAATACACCACAGAAAGAAAGTCAACCACCAGAACATGAGAATATGGACACAGAAGAATATATCCACGTAACAGATAAAGAATTCAAAAAGGCCAAGATGAAAACAATTAAAGAGTAAGAGAAAATATACAAGGAGATAAGAATATAATCAGTGAACTAAGGAAGAAAGTGAAGGAACTGGAGGACAACCAAAGACTAGTGGAGGAGCTCATGAATTCTAGGAAAAGGTAAGAAACTAGAATAGAAGAAATTGAAGAAAAAATCAGTGCCCTTGAAGATAGACATAAAAAGAACAAAAATGAAAAGGAAAGAGAAGTACAAAGGAAAAAGTATGAAGAAACAATTCAAGAAATATCTGACACCATAAAGAGAGGAAATAAAAGAGTCATAGGTATCCCAGAAAGTAAGGAGAGAAAACAAGGAACAGAGAAATTATTCAAGGAGATAAATGAAGAGAACTTCCAAAGCATGAAGGAAATAAAAATTGAAATATAAGAAACTAGAAGAACGTCAAATTACCACAATAAAAAGAAAGGTACAGCAAGACAGATAATAGATAAGTTTTCAAAAGTCTAAGACAAGGAAAAGAAAATTAATGAAAGGTGAATTTTATTTATTTTTTAAAAAGATTTATTTATGCATACAAGCACTGGGGTACAGGCCAGAGGTGTGGGGGGTGAGAGGACTCACCACAGAGAGCGGGGAGCAGAACAGGCAGATCAACAGAAGTACACTGCTGAGGGGAGCAGCGGGCACAGCAGGAGAGGTCTGCCACACCATGTGGGCCCCCTCCCTGGCCGGCAGCAGGGATCGAACTCGTGCTGCAGTGGCTGTGGTTTGCTTCATAGTGCGTTGCCTAACCCACTGCGCCACCAGGGAGGCCCTGAATTTTATTTTTTATTAGATTTATTTAATTGTATTTAACATCATTTGTTGTCCCCAGGGAGTTCCCACCACCATTTCACCCTTGTGTACCATCACCTCAGTCCCTTGTGCTCTTTCTGCCCTCATCCCGGTCTTTACCCTTCCCCTTCCCCCTCTTCTGCCCCAATGAAACTAACAAAACAAAGAAACAGATAAATTATCAAGGAAAACCAATAAGGCTGACATCAGACTTCTCTAAAGAAACACTATGGACAAGAAGAGACTGGAGGGACATATTTAACAAACGCCAAGTTTACAAATTCCAAGTAAGAATACCCTGTGAGGAACTCCTTCCTCTAAGATGGCAAAATAAAAACCTTCTCAGACAAACAGGCTCTCCAGAAATTCATTACTACTAAACTCCCACTCCAAAAATACTACAAGGAAACCTAGAACTAAAACCAACAGAGGAATGAATAGGAAGAACAGAACAAAGTAAGAAATAGAATCACAAAAATATAAACTAAATGGCAAACACATATGCCAGTGCACCGATATTATTTCTAGATGTAAATGGTCTAAACTCACCAATAAAAAGATACAGAGTGGAAGGCTGGATTAAAAGATAGAACTCAAACTTCTGCTGTCTCCGGGAAACACATTTAACTACAAAAGATAAAGTACAAAAGATTGAAAGTAAAAGGATGGAAAAAAATCCTACAAGTAAAAGGACCTAAAAAGAACGCAGGAACAGCTATACTTATATCAGATAAAATAGACTTCAAGCTAAAAAAAAGATAAAAAGAGACATACAGGAACACTAGAATATGATTAAGGGGACAATATATCAAAAAGACATAATACTCATCAACATATACTCACTAAATGAAGGAGCACCAAAATATGTCATCATGATAAGATGATAAGACAACTCTTATCATCTCTGAAAACAGATATTAGAGAAAATAGATATGTAATAGGAGACTTCAACTCAACACTCTCACAAATAGACAGATGAAAGAAACAAAAAAGAAAGAAGGGCACTATAGTTCTAAACAAGGGCTTAGACCTCATGGGCTTAACAGACATCAATAGGACACTGCACCCAAAAAATTTGAGTACACATTTTTCTCAAATACACATGGATCATTCTCTAGGACTATATACTGGGAGACAAGAAAGACATCAACAGATACACCAACATCAAAATCATACCAACAATCTTCTCTGAACATAAAAGCATCAAATTAGATATAAACCATTAAAAGAAAGCAAGGAACTCCCCTAACTCAAAGATTGAAATCCACGCTACTGGAAGATCACTGGATCAATGAGGATATCAAAGAAGAAGTTAGGAAATAATTGAGATGAATGATAATGAGAACACAACTCTCCAGAATATGTGAGACACTGCAAAAGCAGTTGTAAGAGGAAAATATAGAGCAATGCAGGCCCACATCAAGAAACAAGAAGGAACTCAAAGAAACAACCTAATCTACCACCTGAAAGAACTAGAAAAAGACAACAAAAAATCCCAAAATCCAGTAGAAGAAATGAAATAATAAAAATCAAAGCAAAAATAAGTTTATAGCAATACAGGATCACATTAACAAACAAGAAAAAACTCAAAGAAAAAATCTAACCTTGCATCTCAAGGACCTAGAAAAAGAACAGGAAAAGGATCCAAATAATAGCAGGAGAAAAGAAATTATAAAAATTAAAGCTGAAATAAATGAATTAGAAATCAAGAAAACAATCCAAAAGATTAATGAAACCAAAAGCTGGTTCTTTGAAAAGTAAACAAAATAGATAAGCCTCTAGCCAGACTAACAAAGGAAAAACAGGAGAAAACACAAACAGGCTCACAAATGAAAGAGGAGAAATTACAACAGATACAAGAGATTAAAAGAATAGTCAGATAATACTATGAGCAGCTATATGCTAACAAGTTCAACAATCTAGAAGAGATGGACAGGTTTTTAGACAGATATAACCATCCAAAGGTAAGCAAAGAAGAACTAGAACACTTAAACAGACCAATGTCAAGTAGAGAAATTGAGGAAGTAATCAAAGCACTCCCCAAAAACAAAAGCCCAGGACCAGATGGATTCACAAATGAA
>JAGFMF010011475.1:57248-69161 GCA_019455555.1 Galemys pyrenaicus
TTATGTTAAGATATGGTCCTTCTATCCCGAGAATTCCAAGGGCCTTCATCATAAATGGATGCTGGACTTTGTCGAAAGCTTTCTCAGCATCTATTGATAGAATCATGTGGGGTTTTTTCTTCTTTTTGTTGATGTGGTGGATTACATTTATTGACTTTCGAATACTGAACCATCCTTGTGTTCCTGGGATAAATCCTACTTGGTCATGGTGGATTATCTTGTTCATGCATTGCTGGATTCTGTTGGCTAAGATTTTGTTGAGGATTTTTGCGTCGGTGTTCATTAGAGATCTTGGTCTGTAGTTTTCTTTTTGTGTGTTGCCCTTGTTCGGTTTTGGTATTAGTGTGATGTTGGCTTCATAAAATGTGTTTGGTAGAACGCCTTCTTTTTCGATTTTTTGAAATAGTCTGTGTAGGATAGGTACTAATTCAGTTCTGAATGTTTTGTAGAATTCATTTGTAAAGCCACCTGGACCTGGACATTTATCTTTGGGAACGGCTTTGATGACTGTTTCAATGTCACTACTTGTAATTGGGCTTTTAAAAAAGTCTATATCTTCTTTATCTAACTTTGGGTGATTGTAAAGTTGCAGAAAGTTGTCCATTTCTTCTAGGTTGTTGAAGTTGTTTGCATATAGTTTTTCATAATATTATCTAATTATTCTTTTGATTTCTGCTGAGTCAGTTGTGATTTTTCCTCTTTCATTTGATATCCTGTTTATTTGTTTACTCTCCCGTTTTTTCTTTGTTAGCCTAGCTAGGCATTTGTCTATTTTGTTTATTTTTGCAAAGAACCAGCTTTGGTTTCATTGGCCTTTTGGATCATTTTTTTAACTTCTAGGTCATTTATTTCTGCCTGATTTTCATTATTTCCTTTCTTCTACTGGCTTTTGGGTTTTGCTGTTGTTCTTTTCCCAGTTCTTTCAGGGGTGAGATTAGGTTGTTTCTTTGTGTTCTTTCTTGTTTCCTAATGTGTGCCTGTATTGCTATATATTTTCCTCTTATAATTGCTTTTGCTGTGTCCCAGATATTCTGTAGAGTTGTATCCTCATTATCGTTCATCTCAAGGAATTTTAAAATTTCGTCTTTGATCTCCTCTTTGGTCCAGTAGTCTTACAATAGTGCAGGTTTCAATCTTCATGTGTTGGATTCTAGATCTAGATGTTGGAGAGGATTTTCTGCATATGGAGAGTGTTTCTTTTTTAACTGACTTTTAAAGCTCAGATCTCAGCCTGCAAGGGTTGCTTTGTGACCCATGGTACCCCCAGCGTGAAAAGTCCCATTATGGCGCTCTCAGCGTCGGGCACGATAGTATCCCCACCTGTGCTGTAGTGGTGTTCTAGCCCAACTTAGCTCTGTCTGTCTGCGCCAGCCCCAGGCAAGCAGCTCCTGGCCCTGGCATTTTCTGACCGACTTTTACAGTTCAAGTCTCAGCCTGAATGAGCTGCTATGTATCCAGCAGCCCCACTGCCACTCTAGGCTCTTGGAGTGGCTCCCTGGGGGCACCGGGGATTGCCCTGTCCTTACTTCAAACAGAGTTCATTTAGAGTTTCCTACCGCTTTCCGTTGGGTGATGCTTCCTGTATGTAAGCTGATAGTCCGTTTTCTGGCCTTTTTTTTTCCTTTTTTGGTATTCACTGTTATGTGTATCTGGACACACTGAGTCCAGCATCTTCACTCTGCCGTCATCTTTTTCTCCTCTATGTTCTCTTTTGATGGAATTGCAGGTGTTCTATTTAGATCTTGGATATTTCCCCCTTACTGAATATATGGTGTGCAAATATTTTCTGCCATTCAGTAGGGTGTCTTTTGTTTTACTGATAGTTTCTTTCAATGTGTGGAAGCCTTTTAGATTGATACAGTCCCAGAATTTTTCTTTTGTTTTTATTTTTCTTGTTGTTAGTATTGAGTCCCCAAAGACATTCCTTAAGCCAATGTCGCATATTTGCCCATGTTTTCTTCCACGTATTTCGTAGATTCTGGTTTCATACTTGAGTCATTAATCCATTGAGCTTATTGTAATGTACAGTGTGAGAGTGGCCTTATTTCAGTTTCCTGCATGTGGCTGTGCAATTTTTCCAGCACCATTTGGTCAACAGACTTTTTCTCCATTGTATACTCTAGATTTATTTTTTAGAGATTAACTGTCCTTTTATTATTTATTTATTTATTATTTTATTTTTAACATTTTTAATTTTATATATATTTGACATCAATTATAATCCCCATGCATTCCCCATCACCATATCACCAGTGCACCATCACCTCAGTCCCCCGTGCTCCCATCTTCCCTCAACCCTCCCTCTCCTCACTCCCCACCAAGTATCCCCAATTTGTCCTTGTCTTTTCATTTTTGGTTTTTGCATCTTTATTGTTATTATTATTATTATTATTATTATTATTACATTGGTTTATTTCTGGGCTTTCAATTCTATTCATCGATCTGTGTGTTTGTTTCTACTTCAATACCATAATGTTTTCATTACTATGGCCTCAAAATATACTTTGGGGAGAGATTTATTTATGCATATAAGCCAGAGGTATGGGGGTTAGGGGTGAGGGTAGGGTGTGGGTGAAAGGATTCACCAGAGACAGAGTGGGGAGCATAACAGGCAGATCTACTGAAATGCACTACTGAGGGGAGCAGCAGGTGAGAAAGGAGAGGTCTGCTATCCTATGTGGGTAAGCTCTCTGGTGGCATGTCACATTCATGCTGCAGTGGCTGCGGATGCTTCATAGTGGGTGCTTAACCATGGATTTAGCTGTTGTTGAGCACCCCAGCTGCTCCACAAGGCTTTTCCATCCTTCAAGGGTGTTTGCCTCTACATAACCTCTGAACCCTCCTCACCACATTCCTTGGCCAGGCCAACGGCCCTGCTACCATTGCCCTCCACTCTTGACTATGACCTACATTTTCTCTCTCTACCCATCTCTATTCAATGTAGTGAAACTCTTTAGTGTCCTACTTGTTGAATTGTGTACTGCTCTCTGCTGTCCAAAGAATAATCAATCTCACTGTTATCTACAGGGTCATGTCTCTGACCTCTTTCAGTCTGCTCTGTGAGCTACCATCAGTGTGACATAGACCCTGCAATTGGTTTCCTGGCTGGCAGCTAGGCTCCCACAACTGTTGGCTGGAGACTAGAAATTACAGTGTTCTCTCAGATGGAGGCTGGACTTCTGTAGCTGGTTGCTGGAGGTCAAGGGGAGCTAGCTATAGCTTACAAAGCTGGTAGCTGGAGGCTGGGTTCTCAAGGTTGGCTACTGGGGGAAAGGAGCTGCCTGACTCTCATTTACAGAGTTGACAGCTGGAGGCTAGGCTCCCAAGACTGGTAACTGGAGACCAGGGGTATTTGGCATTTACCACCAGCAGACAGAGGCTATGTGCTGCCCAGTTTTCACTCATGCAGTTGGTGGATAAAGGCAGAGCTCTCCTGGTTGGTGGCAGGGGACTGGAATATTAGCCTTCCTTAGCTGTCAACTAGAGGCTAGGAATAGCCAAACTCTTGCTGATACAAGGATGGCTGGAGGTTGGGTTCCCAGCTGGTAATAAGAGACTGGTTTTCTGGGCTGGTAATGTATGCCAGGGGCAGTCCAACTCTGATGCTGGTAGATAGAGAATAGGGTCTCTCAGTCAGTAACTAGAGGCTGGATTCCTGCAGCTGATTACTAGAAGTTGGCAGTAGCTTAGATCTCATTCTTATAGCTGCTGTGTTATAAACCACATTTTAAGGCTGACAGCTGGTTGACCACTAGGCTAGGGTCCTCTCTTACAGATGCTGCTCCCAGTGTACAATCCCATCTATCTTACCTTTAGGAGTTACTGATTTTGTTCTGCTGCCCTGGAGGAAGAATACAAGGAGTAGGAGAGCCTACATCTTTATTCTGCCACCATCTTGCCTGAATGCTGAGAAAACATCTAAAAAAACAAGACTTCAAGGCTTCTGATAAGCAATCAGTTGCTATTCATGTTATATTTCTCCTAATAGGTAAAAGGTCATTATTCTTTGTCTCCTTTCAATAATTATTTTATATTCAGCTTTCAAAGGTATGAACATAATGTATTCTGGCATAGATTTCCTTGAGTTCATATTGTTTATAATCCACTCACTTTTTCAATCTGTGGACATCTGTTTCTGCTAAATTAGGGAATATTTCAGTCATTATTTCTTTGAATACTCTGGCAGTCCCACCCTCTTTTATCTTTCTGAGACTTTAAAGACAAATATTACAACTTTTGTTATTGATCTACTAGTCACTGTTCATTTTTTTTCTATTTCATGTTACTTGGATTTGATAATGTATATTGTTCTGTCTTTAAGTTCAATGACTATCCCCTATATGGTCTACAATTTTCAGTGCAATACATCATTGACTATTTTTTAGTTATTGCATTTTACTCTTTAATTTCTCTATTAGGACTTTCTGGGTTGTTAAAAAAGATTTATTTGCCTCCTTTTTACCTTTTACAGTGTCTGGTACTTATTTTATATACACCATTCAGTGTTTTTATTTGTATTTAGTAAGAGGAATAGTGAAAAGTGTCTACTTTATCTTTCCAGGATAGTTGAAAGTATGTCTAATACTTTTTTAAAATCTCAAGGGTTCTTTTGAATACAGTGATCGACTGTTCATGTCAAATCCATGTCACTCTTCAACTTAAAACATTTCAATGGTTCCAACTACCTATAAAGATCAAATCCCAAAACAATAATTTCACCAATAACAGACTGTCAGATACACCTCTACATTTCCACATTCAGTATGGTTCTTATAAGTAGTAGTTACTCTGAATGGCTCACAATTAAAGAACTGGGGTTTAAGTTAACACATTTTCTATACCCACATGTACTCTGGTGACTTATGCATCTTTTTTTCAAAAACTGCTTCATAGTCAAAAGGATGGTGTGCTCAGAGATATTTTTGCTCTTTGTTAAGCTTTTAGAGAACTATCAGAACTATTACATTTACCTTCCACAGGCAGTCGCCGCCGCATTGCCAGGCGTTCTATTTTCCGCTGTGTTTCTGCCAGACTGAAAAGTACCCCATACACATACTGACGAGCTGACCGGAATAGGAGAGCAGCTGGAGGCAGCTCCATGTTGCACTCATCCTCAATACATACAGGAATCTTAATCTCACCCTAATAAGGAAATATTCCAAGGGAAAGAAGAAAATTAGTCACCTCAAGGTCTGGAAATGAGCTGAGGATAATCAGTAATAACTATAGCCTAGGTGTCAAATTTTCAACTTTTTTTAAAAAAATATTTTATTTATTTATACATACAGGAGCTGGGGTACAGGCCAGAGGTGCAGAAGGTGAGAGGATTCACCAAAGACAGAGTGAGGAGCAGAATAGGCAGATCGACTGAAATACACTCCTGAAGGGAGCAAGGCAGGAGAGGTCTGCTGCTCCTTGCGGGTCCCCTCCCTGGCCAGGATCAAACTCGTGCTGCAGTAGCTATAGAAGCCCCACAGTGCAGTACTCAACTCCTTGCACCACAGGGAGACCCCCAAATTTTCTATTTGTATTTAGAGAGTGTCAAACTAAGAGGAAGATATAACAAACCTGGCTGACCATTGCCAGCTTAAAAAACATTCTGTTTTTAGTCTTTTGCATGGCTGATTACAGTAGACTAAATGGGGAAATCCATCTTTTACATTTAACTCAAGTATGAATTTATATAGTGAGACTAGAGGAGGGGAACAGCTGAGAAGAAGTAGAAGAGGTATAGAACAAGGACATAAAGCCTCTTTTATTGATTGCATTCATCCTAGAAAACAGTCCATCAACTTGGTACAATATCTTCTTCAAAATCTTACAATTAATCTTCTAGGGGCCTCAGTACCTTTGGTTTTCTTTTTTCTCCCATCAGATACCAACAATAAGAATTTTTTCTAGTAACTTACAGTTCTAGGAAGTTTGAAGTACCATGTTAAGAGCTGGGAGGTAGGTACCAATATATTCTCTCACCTTAGTGAGGACATGGTAGATATAAGGGTACATAAGACCCCTTCGGTGTCTATGTTCAGCAACCCGCAAGACTTCTGGTGCGACTGGAGGTAAGGGTGGAATGGTGATATCCATGTGGTTCCTTGTAGACATAGAAAGCAGAGATGGGATATGGGGTTCACCATCACCCAGGCTGACATCTGAAACTCCAGCATCAATGGGATGTACCCAGGATCCTCTATCACCATTTGGATCCTCCCATCCAGGCTGCTGCTGAAGTGTTTCTGTAAGTTGACTAAAAAATTCAGAAACACAATGTAGAAGAGAGAAAGGAAGAGAGATAGGCATTCCAATTCAATGTATCTATTATGATTCTAAGGAGTCTCACAAAAACTCCAGAAGTTACAACACTAGGTTAGTATTGGACTTGATACCAGTCTTCTTGGTGGCCATCACTGCCCTCATGGCTTCTTTTGTCTGACACAAATCAAAGTGATCAAAAGTCATGGAAGCCATTCTGAATCCTTTCCACCTTGCAAGAGGTCTTATTTAAGAGTCTGCTTATGTTCTAAGAAAACAATTACAACTGAAACTTCCAAGCAATTCTCTTTCCCAAGAACAATATGTTTGGAGGAATTATCTAAGAACAAATGAGCAACTACATAATACCACTATTTTAATTCTCAGAATCCTTAGTTACTAAGCAACATAATTGTTTCAATAATTCAACTCTTTGAATACTTTCAATCTTTATTTTTATAATAAATGTATAAACACACACATTGAGAAATGATAGCCATGATACATAGCATACCTATTCTAGAGCTTCCTGAACTAGCTGCTATACTGCCTTTTCCCTCAGTAATCTGGGTATCTGAAAATTACAATCTATACAGAGTTAAAATAAGCATGAAATGGCCAAGCACAGAGTTTTCCTATTTAAGAAAAAGAGCTGCATAGAACAGCCAGGAACATATACTTCCTTACATTCCCTACCAAAGTTATCCACAAAAGAATACAGATGCTTTCTGAAGTCTGTTCCTCTAGGTATGTATACAGATACTTACTCAGAGTTGGCTCCATTTGGCTCATCACCATCAGAAGAAGAAGAGTGGGAAGAGTCTGGTGCCAAAGGAGGTGAAGCTTTAGAAGTCAGATAACTGGGAAAGTGGGATGCAGAGGAGTCATAGGAGACAGCCCAATTGGTAAAATGACTATCCTGTAGCATAGGATCCTCAGAAAAAGCATGTGATTCCCCCAAAACTTGCTGGGAGAAGAAAAGAGAAGAATTGGGTCCTATTGTGAATGGTGGTGGATATTTCATTTTCTGGGGCACATGGTGAGAAAACTAAAGGATAAAACAGAGAAAAAAGCTATTTAACATCTTACTAGGCTCCAAATGGTTCACTCCTAAGTTGTAACACAATTGATGATACCAGTTGCAGTGACTGTTGGAATATAAAAACACCTGAGAGTAACAAAAAATAATTCTAATAGTGATATGTGGAGAAAATCCTCCAGAGACAGAACAATGAATCAATTCATGTTTTCTAGAATGATTTCTAACATTAGCTAATTTACCTTCACAATGTCCCAATGGTTATTGATTTGGATACTTTCTTTACATAGTTGGTCAACCTTAGGTTGAGACCATGTCATAGGTATATACAGCCCTGACATTCTATTTATACTGAATCACCCTAACTCCTTAACTCAGATTATAAAAAACCAGAAGCAACCTGAATCTAATGCTAACAAATGGTCTTAGTTCTCTTCTAAGATAGCTACCATTGGTTTTTCAGCAGCTATAGTGCCCATTTGATTTCGTGGAAGGGGATGATTTCCAAGTTGATTATTTCGAAAACCTGAAGCAAAGAGAAAGGACAATACATTAGTAAATCCTAGTAATTTTACCACGTTACATTTTTCTAACCCCATATCACCTGAAAAAATATTATTAATAGATAAGTTACAATTTATTGAATAGCTACTATGTGCCATGTCAGGAAGCTTGCATAAATTATTTCACCTGAAAACAACCCAGTAAAGTAGGTATCATAAGACACATATCATAGATATATGATTTACCAAGATCACATAGCTAGTAGGCAGCAGAGGTAGAATTCAGTCTCAGGCCTGACCCCAAAGAAAAGGGTTATTTTACATATACCAGACCATAATGAAGGGTAGTGTCAGGAGAAGCCTAATCTAAGGAAATGGCATTGGACCCCATTTATAAACTCAAGAAATCAGGGCCCTATCTCATATCATCTCTCTTAATATATGGAAATTAAATGTGAATGTCTACCAAACAGGAATGGCTTCTAGGACTGTATAATAAAAAAAATGTTTCCACTATGGCCTAGGCGTTCTTGAAGGGCTAACTCAATTTCTCTATGGACAAAACAGCTTGGGATTAGATGGAAACCTTACCTAGAAAGGAGGAGGGACCCACTGGCAGTGGAGAGAGTTTGGTTGTGACCGAATAGTATTCAACTGCTTTCTTGAATCGTTCTATTTTATCTTCTGTCCTGGACTAGATGTTGCAACATCAGGTGTTCAGAAGAAGAAATAATAGGAGAATTTGTTTTTTATGCAATTCATTATTTGAGTTAAAACAGTAGCAGAAATCAAATATTTAAAGAAAACCAACAGCAATTTTATATGTTGCAAAAAAAATTAGGTAGAGAAAGCATTAAAGCACATCAAATCTGGAAAACTTTTTAAATTATGCTTGAAATAAAGTTTATTTACATTTTTTTGATATTTTTAAATGAGCACATGATCACTAGGAAAAAAGCCAGGATAGGAAGAAAATTACATAGTACCACTACTCAAAGATGTTTTGGTGTGTTTTCTTCCTGTTCTGTTAAAAATTAGAGTCCTAGAACAGTTAGGGGGATGTAGATTGGTCTAGCCCCCCTGGAAAACAGCATGGAAATTTCTCAAAAGATTAAAAATGGATATACCATATGATCCAGAAATTCCACTCCTTGGTATTTATCCAAAGAACATTAAAAGGATATATGACTCCTGTGTTTACCACAGCACTATTTACAATAGCAAAGTTATGGAAACAACCTAAGTGCCCAACAACAGATCACTGGATTAGGAAGACATGGTATATATACACAATGGAATACTACTCAGCTAGAAAAAGATATGAAAGCTTCGTATTTGCAACAATAAGGATGGGACAAAAGGTGGTTATGCTATGTGAAATAAGGAGAAAGGAAAACACTGGATGAATTCACTGATGTGAAATGTAGAGAAACAAAGGAATTGACAAAACTAAACCAAAACAAACCCTCGAAACATGATCTTAGAATTGAGGTTAGTAGAGGGGGAATGTGGAGAAAAACAAATGTCATGAAAAATAAAATCACTGAACAGAAGACCAAAATTGAAGTTTCAGCTAAGAAAAAAAAAATGGAGATTCAGGATATAAAAATAATATTAGAGGACATGAGAAGTTCAAGAGAAAGTTATAGAAGTAGAATAGACCAAATGGACGAATGTATCAGTGTACTTGAAGATGTGAATGAACAGAGAATCTGGGTAGAAAAAAGAAACAAAGTACAAAAATGAAAAAATATTGAGTATTATCTGATTCCATGAGCAAAGTAAATGTAAGAATAATAGAGATGAGATGCAAGAATGAGAGGAAGAGGAAAAAAAATGTATTTAAGGAAATAATGCAGGTAATCTTCCCAAACCTGAGAAGGAAATAAATGTACAAATCCAGGAAGTCAAAAGAACCCAAAGACACCTAAATAATCATATATAAATCAAAACATTTAGCAGTAAAACTTTCAAGAGTTCAAGACAAAGAAAGAATACTAAGCTGACAAGGGGACAAAGTATAAACTACCCTGATCAGGCTAATTGGCCTTCTCTGAATAAAAAAGGAGAGAATGGGATGATGTGTTCCAAATATTAATGATAAGAACTGCCAGCAACAATCTCTTTCAAATATGCTTTATCGACAAACAAAAACTGAAGGAGCCTGCAAACACTAAACAACCCCTTCCAACAAATATTGAAAAAAGTTCTTGTGTCGAAACCCAAGGGAGGAATAGACACAAAAACTGAAAAGAGAAATAGATAAAACTAGAAAATCTGGCTGGGGGGACTGCAAGTCACAAAGCCACCCTTGCAGGCTGAGATCTGAGCTTTAAAAGTCAGTCAGAAAAAGCCACCGCTAGGAGCTGCTTGCCTGGTGCTGGCACAGACAGACAGAGCAAAGTTGGGCTGGAAAACCACTACAGCCCAAGTGGGGATCCTATCCTGCCCGGCTCCCTGGAAGCGCCATACGGGGACTTTTTGGGCCGGGGGGGACCATGGGTCACAAAGAAACCCTTGCAGGCTGAGATCTGAGCTTTAAAAGACGCATTCATATGAACATGGATGGAACTGGAAGGGATTATGCTCAGCGAAGTGAGTCAGAAGGCAAAAGAAAAATACCAGATGGTTCCTCCCCTAGGAGGAATATAAGGGAACCAAATAAGGATCAAGGAAAGGTATAAGAACAAAAATAATAATAATAACAACAAGAAAGGAAAAAAATAATATCAAGTAACCTTTGATGAGTGCTGAAGTGTTCTATAAAAGCACTGTTTTAAATGCTTTAAAAAAATAACAACAAGAAAGAAACAAAAACCAAAATGAAAAGATAAGGACAAACTGGGACATTTGGTGGGGAGGGGAGAGGGAAAGGGTGGAGGGCAGATGGGAGCACGGGGGACTGTGGTGATGGTGCACTGGTGTTACGGTTATGGGGAATACATGGGGATTAAAACTGATGGCAAATATATGTAAATTTAAAAAATATTTAAAAAATGAAGTAAATGAGGCAACTTTTTTAAAAAAACAAAACAAAACAAAAAAAAAAGAATGAGAAAAAAAAGAAAAAAAAAGTTAGTCAGAAAAAGCCACAGCCAGGAGCCGCTTGCCTACGACTGGCACAGAGACTGAGAGGAAACCACACTGAACTAAAGAGCTAGCTTGGCATAACTTGAGTCACCATTGAGAGCCCGCCCTCTCAGTTTAGGGTGGCACAGGACTAAAGTAGGTTGGGAATACCCCAGAGCAGGATGTAAATGCCTGAGAGCCCACAGACAGACAAACAGCCCACAAGGGTAAATACAGAAAAGTGATTACACCAGTAAAGCTCCAGGCATGATGCCATGCCCCCATAATAGGGTTGTGAAGAAGTGCTTGCAACTATACACAGAGGAGAAGCTTCGCTCCATACGCAGAAAATCCTCTCCAACATCTAGATCCAGAATCCAGGGACATCCGGAAGAGGTCAGATGGGCATACAGAGTATAGTACAGACACAGCTGGTGTGCCAACTGCTACGTGGCTACTTTCTCCCCCTACACAGAGACTGATATTAAGGGGAGCCATACAGAACGAGTCCCTACATAGGGGGCCGTTTGGGAACTCCAGACCTCAGGTTGAAGGAGTTCTCAGGAACCCCATCACCCACCCAGTTACCACAAGGGCCCTTATCTGCTGCTGCGAGTCAATCAGCACCACCTCCCAACCCGCACCACCCCACCCTAGTGGGGTTGGGAATTTTGTTGTCGTTGTTGCTGTAGTTGTTGTGTGTTAGTTTTTAATTGTTTGTTTGTTCTGTTGGATTTTGATTTTGGATTGTATTGTTCCAGTTGCTTTTAGCTTTTGGTGTTTTTACTTTGCCACTCCCCTCCTTTTTCTCCCTTGACTCTAGTCCTAGCCTTTTTTTTTCTTGGTCAGATTGTCTTTTCTGTTGTTCTTGCTTTATTCCTATTTGTCTATCCATTTCTTCTTCATTTTCATTCTTTCTCTTTCTTTTTCTTCCTGGTTAGTTTCTTCTTTGTTCCCTCTATGTTGTTCATTGGTTCAGGTTTTCTGTTCTTCTTGTTTCTGGCTCAGTTTTGGGTTTGTCCCTTCCCTCCCCTCCCCTCCCTTCCCCTC
>JAGFMF010011476.1:25083-35605 GCA_019455555.1 Galemys pyrenaicus
CTTTTTGTTCTGTTTAATGTTTCCTTTGCTGTACAGAAGCTTTTTATCTTGATGTAGTCCCACCTGTTTATCTTCTCTCTCATTTTTATTGCTTTGGGTGATGCATCTTCAAAGGCGTTATTGAGATGTTTTACTATTATGTGTCTAACTCTATTTCTATTTCTATCATAGAAATTTGGAGTACATCTTGCTTCTTGTATTTCTAGCTTCATTTCATCTTTTAAGCTTGGGAAATTTTTCTCTATTATATCCTTAAATATATTTTCATTTCCCTTATCGTTTTCAATTTCTGGGACTCCTATAACTCTTATAGTACCTTTCTTGATTGTGTCTGAGAGTTCTCGGAGTGTGTTCTCACATTTTTTCCTTTGGATTTCTCTGTCCTTTTCTGTTTTGGTTCTTTTTGTTTCTGTATCTTCAAGAGAACTTATTCGCTCTTCCATTTCGTCCATTTTATTTCCCCTGCTTTTCCTATCTTCCTGCATGTCTTCTGTTGGTTTCTTCAATGTCTCATTTTCCTTCTTCAGATCAATTGTTTTTAACAAATCATTCATTTTTTCCATCATGATGATTCTAAATTCTCTTTCAGATAGGCTGAACATTTTTTCCATGTCGTTGCTGTTGCGTTCTTGTATTTGGTTTTCTTTTCATGCTGTAGTTTTCCCCTGTGGGCTTGCTTGGTTAGTTGTAGTTTTTCTTCTCCCTGATGTCTGTTTTCTAATTTGTTATACTTTTTGGGACACTGTTTTGCTTGTATTGGCAGGCATCTCTTTGGGTGTTCCTTTTGGGGTATCAGGAACAAGCCGGGAGTACTTTCTTGGATGCCTGTATCTGCACAGCTCTCCACATATTAGGGTCCAGGAGTTATATTTGTTTTGATCCCTTTGCACGTGTGGGTTCTTTGATCCCTTTGCACGTGTGGGTTCTTTTTTTGTAGGTCCAGGTGTATTGGATTTGTAGGTGGGGGGAGGGGGAGGGGGCAATAAGGTTATGACACATTTCTCTGTATTTGTTCCTCTTCAATGTGTCTCTCCTTTCTGGGTAGGTTGCCAATAATATCCTATTTATCCTCCATGTTCCAGTTCTTGTAGGGACCTGCTGTATAGTTTCTCTGTTGTCTATGTCTTCTGGGAGCTTTCTAACCTAACTGCTCTTTGCTACCATCTTTTTCCCTCCCTTACATTTTACTATTGCATGTCAAATTATATTTTGTGTGGTTCTCTTGGGAAAAATAATAGGATCCAATAGTTGTCTTTCTTGATATTTATCCATAGGAATTGAAAATTTATATCCACTCAAGTACACATATAAATTTATATCCACTCAAGTACACATATATAATGGTATCAGTGTTAATCATCTTGAAATACAATGTAAATAAAATTGCTTAAAACTTTATTAAAAGATCTATATAGTGAATATTTTGGGGCCTCCCTGGTGGCGCAGTGGGTTAAGCAATGCACTATGAAGTAAACCACAGTCACTGCAGTATGAGTTCGATCCCTGCTGCCGGCCAGGGGGTTGACCCACATGGTGCGGCAGACCCCTTCTGCTTTGCCCGCTGCTTCCCTCAGCAGTGTGTTTCAGTCTATCTGCTTTTTCTGTTCCCTACTCTGTCTCTGGTGAATTTTCTCACCCCCACTCACACCTCTGGCCTGTACCCCAGTGCTTGTGTGCATAAATAAATAAATCTTAAAAAAAAAGATTTATATAGTGAAGATTTCGCTCTACTCAATGTTAAGGTATCAATTGTAACCATTATTAACTCTACAGTTTTAATGGAACAAGATATATAAATTAATCAAACTCAGAAAATGAACCACAGAAATTCATTCAATCCCACTTTAATAAATTGCTATAATTGATTGGAAGTGAGTCTTTAACAATAGGTTCTGTGTCTATTACACATGCTTACATTTTAAAATAAACTTCATCCTATGGGAAACATTACCTGCCTAAGATATTTTCCAAAAGAATCACAGGCAAATATAAAATGCAACACTATAAAATATTTGGTCCAAAAAATATGTAGTGGTAAATATAGGTGAAAATGTGTTGCACCTAGGCTTTAGCAAAGTGTTATGACAAGTAAAACAGAACTAATAAGCAAAAATCTATTGATAAATTGTCATTAAACTTTGTTTTGGTCTGCCTAACTCATTATAAAGAAATGGAAATTCAACCTGTGTTCTCAAAATATTCACAAATCACATGCCATTGGACTGTTTCCTAGAATATGTGAGAACTGTCAAACTCAACAAAATACAAACTATGTAATTAGAAAGTGGACAGGAGGCATGTATGAATATTTGGCTGATGAGGCTATGGAAATATCCCAGATGATGTGTAAATATGTTGAAAGTTACTAATTCAGAAATGCAAATTGTGCCATAAGATAGTATATGCTTTTTAATTGTTAAAATTTATAATTGACCATACAAAATCCAGATGTGCAGAAACTGAAATTCTCATACATTTCTGTTTAGTACTTTAAGTTCTATGGATGATCTTGAAAACTTAATACCTTTTTTTTTAACTTAACACAATAGACTAAATAATAACAACTACATCTTAGAAAGAAATGAAAACATCTGCACAAAAACTTGTATTTGAGTATTCACAACAGTATTTGGAATAACCACTGAAATCAACCCATATGACCTTCAAAAACTGAATGCTAAATATAGTGGCGCATCATAGTATGGACTAGTACTGAGCAGTTAAGTCAACTGGAGATAGCCATTAACTTCAATGGTTCTTGGAGGTATTTTAAATGAAAACCAATTTCAATTCCCGTATGCATGATTTATTAATACTGTTATTGAAAATAGATTATCATCTGTTAAGTTTGACAGAATAGTGGTGGGATTGATTATAAAGGAGTAGCACAACATATCTATAATGATGGATTGATTCTGAGTTTGGTTTTCCGTGACGGTTACATTAATCTACTTACGTGATGAAATGGCACTGAATTATGCACACTTTGTGCTGCAGGCCAGCTGTGGCAACGAACCAAGGTCCCCACAGGATGATACAGCATCGGTGATGAATGTATAGGGGAAGGGGAGAGGGGACGAGAAAACACAGACACTCTAGGGTGACAACATCTTATATCTTCCACTGAGAGTCTCAGCATTTCTTTATACTCTACACACTAAAAGCAGGAAAGCAGATAAACATCTTTTGTAAGATTTTCTTAGGAAAAACAGGGGACCTTCAGGCCCCAGCCCTGTGTAAAAACATGTTTTTGAGAACAGCAGAACAACATTCGTTACATTTTCTTAGGACTGGTGCAAAACAACATGTTTATGCCAAGTAGGTGCACAACAACATGTATCCGTATATTAAACATTGAGGCAGATGTAATAACCCAGCTCCATCACAATGAACTAGCCTTTCCACCACAGGCCCCAAGCAAAAAGGAAATATTAAAATTAAACCCCAAACTATATTCCTTACCATTCCAAACCTATTCCTTACCATTCCATCCCCAAAAGCAGCCACCAACCCCAACCTATCCTGAACTCAATAGTTCATCATCAAAATTGCTCAGCAGGGGCCTCCCTGGTGGCGCAGCAGGTTAAGCAACGCACTATGAAGCAAACCGCAGCCACTGCAGCTCGAGTTCGATCCCTGCTGCTGGCCAGGGAGGGGACCCACATGGGTGGGGCAGACCTCTCCTGCCTCGCCTGCTCTGCCCTCGGCAGTGTGTTTCAGTCAGTCTGCCTGTTCTGCTCCCCACTCTGTCTGGTGAGTCCTTTCACCTCCTGCGACGCTGGCCTGTACCCCAGCTCTTGTATGCATAAATAAATAAATCTTTAAAAAAAAATTGCTCAGCAACCAGTTATTTTGTTTGTTTAGTAAAACAGCCAATCTTAAAACTGCCCCCCCCATGGGAAATTTCCAATTAGCCACTTAATATGCCTTTACAAGATGGTGACAGTAATATCAGCCAGAATAGTCGGAGATCTGGCAGGGGTCAGCTTTGGAGCTCCTGATTTTTCAGGGGTATCCCTCATGCCAGACTTTTGTCACTCAGCATGAGTAGCATGGCCCCCGGCAACTTTGAACCAATGTTTATATTTATTGATAATATTCTTTATTTATGTTAGTGTTAGCCTTAGGAAAAGCTAGGTGACAGAGGCATTAGCAACATTTCAATACTGTTTTTGGGACATCCTGTGTCTCCTTAATTATTTAAACATAATATTTCTTGTTTTCCCTCTTCCCCAATTTTAGTGCGTTATTGAGATGTAATATTGTGGAAGTTTGAGGTAAACCATATGATGGTTTTATATATTTACACACTGCAAGATGATTAGCACAATAAGGTTAGTTAACACATTGCTCCTCACTTTGTTCCTTTTTTTGCATGTAATGAGAACACATAGTATCTACTGCTTTAACAACTTTCATGTTTACAGTATAGTAATGTTAACTATAATCTCTATGCTATACATTCAAAACCAAGAATAATACTGTCTAGTTTGAAGTGATACCAATGTGGTGAAAATATCATATAACTACAGCTCACTTTGTCCCTTATACTGTTGTTATCACAAATGCATTTTTATAAGTTTTATGTTCAATAACAGACTTATAATTACTTCTCTTATCCATCTTTGAAATCATGTGTGAAATAAATGGTATTATGAAACAAAAATACAATACTAGCTTTTATACTTACCATGTGGTTTTCTTTATTAATGGTCTTTCTTTATATGATTTGGGTTCCTGTTAGTGTTCTTTCATCTTAATCTGTACTCTCTTTAGCATTTCCTGTAGGGTGTTTGTAATGGCAATAAACATTAACTGTTGGTTATATGGAATATCTTAAGGGTAATTTTGTCAACTATAGAATTTGTAGTTCATAGGTTTTTCACTTAACTTTTTATATATATCATCCCACTACCTTCTCACCTCAAGAAGTTCGCTATTAATCTCATTGAGTATTATATAAGACAGTACACTTCTCTTTTGGGTTTTAGAATCTTATATTTTGACAACTTTAGTTTTCATGTGGATGTCTTTGAATTTATCCTAATCAAAAATTTTGAGTTTTTGGCCTCCCTGGTGGCACAGGGGTTTTAAGTCTTGGCCCAATCAAGCTATGGCCAGCCACTGAGGCATGAATTCAATTCCAGGCCAGGGAAGTGACCCACATGGCGCAGCAGATAGCTCTTGTCTCAGCTACTGCACCCCTCAGCAGTGTATTTCAGTAGACCCGCGTCTTCTGCTCCCCTCTCTGTCTCTGGTGAAACCTCTTACCTCTCCTCAAATCCCACCACGTCTGGCACCTCTTGTATGCATAAATAAATAAAATCTTAAATTTTTTTTTGAGTTTTTAAATGTGTAGATTAAGTCTTTCATCAAAATTTAGGTATTCTGGGCCTCCCTGGTGGCGCAGTGGGTTAAGCAACGCACTACGAAGCAAATCGCAGCCACTGCAGCACGAGTTCGACCCCTGCTGCCGGCCAGGGTGGGGACCCACATGGCGCAGCAGACCTCTCCTGCTGTGCCCGCTGCTCCCCTCAGCAGTGTACTTCAGTTGATCTGCCTGTTCTGTTCCCCGCTCTCTGTGGTGACTCCTCTCACCCCCCACACTTCTAGCCTGTACCCCAGCTCTTGTATGCATAAATAAATAAATCTTTTAAAAAAAAATTTAGGTATTCTGACCACTATTTCTTCAAATATTCTTATAGTCCCTCTGTCTCTCTTCTTGGACTCCCACAGTGTGTATGTTGGTTCTCTTGTTGGTATTTCACAAGTCTGTTAGTTGTTTATAACTTTCTTTGTGGGGGAGGGCAAATACTATTATTTAAAATTTCACTGCAACCAGTTTTGTTGGAATATTAGAAGTATTTTAAATGAATGGCTAGGAGCCAAAAATCAGAAATTAAGTTTGGTAAGAATGGGAATAGTTTTCTAGTAATCACAATTAGAAGGCAGATATCAATTTAGAGATACGCAGATAAATCCCATGTTTATAATGATTGTGCCACAGATTTAAACTTCAGTGGTGCATCAGTAACCTGTTCACGTTTAGACCTTCCCATTGAGATTCAGCTGTTGTTTCTGCAAAAAACAAAACTCAGTTGTTGTGTAAATTGGTCTTCCATGTGCCTTAGCACACACTCAAATTTTCTCCACTGTACAGGCAAAACATCTACCATTTGGGCAGGGCAAAATACATACCTTTATAACAATAATACATGGTGTACAGTATCAACAAAATTTAAAACATAATCCAGGCTGTAATTTTTTTAAAAAATTTTTTAAAAGATTTTATTTATTTATACATACATGAGCTGGGGTACAGGCCAGAGTCCAGGACGTGAGAGGATTCACCAGAGACAGAGTGAGTGAAGTACACTGCTGAGGGGAGCAGCCGGTGAGGCAGGAGAGGTCTGCCTTGCCATGTGGGTCCCCTCCCTGGCCAGTGGCAGGGATCCAGGGATCGAACTCGTACTGCAGTGGCTGTGGTTTGCTTCATAGTGCGTTGCTTAACCCACTGAGCCACCAGGGAGGCCCCCAGGCTGTAAATTTTTAAGCTCATCTTTTGCACTTGTATTTACAAATTTACAAAACAAATTTCCATTTCTGTACCAGTCTTCTCAAGAGTCCATGGATTTTGGAAAAAGTGTTTACTATTTTACTGAAATCTAAGTTTGAAGTATAAGGCCAGCTACTCCCTGTTTTGGTTGGAATTTTCAACAGTTTTTAAATGTTGAAATCCACCAGGAGAAGGTGGATCGCTAAACTTTGCCCCAGTCTAATTTTCCTTTTGGCTCACTTCAGTTACAAATGCAGATTTCTTCAAATGCACTTTTTTAATGTTCTCAGTAGTTTTAAAAGGTTCTTCCCTTCCACCCTCCTCCCCGTCACTTCTTCAGTTGAAACAATCTGGCCAAAATATTTTTGCTTCTTTTTGTAGGGGTGATCTTGGTGAGTGGTAAGTTACATTTGTTTTTCTGTTTATCTCTGGTCGTTCAGACAAGCTTATACAGTGAACAAGCTAGCCGTGGGGAACAAATGTCCAAAACTTGACAATGAAATTTGTATTTGCATTGCATGAAGCTGAATTTCTTAAGTTGTCATTTTCACCTTTGAAGCTATCAGCACACACAAGAGTGAATAAGAATTCAAAGAAATGGTTTCCTTTTGAAATTATATCACAGTGTGCTCTAAGGACTTTCAGAGGACTATAGAGAGGACACCCTTTTTTAAGTAATTGTTAAATTTGCTGTGTTAAAACTATGAAAAACAATCTTTTTCTATATTATCCTTTTGGAAAATATTGAAGGCTTTAGGGACATAATTATTATTATTTCCTTAGCATTTCTCATTTCTCAAAATAGAATTTTTTTCAATAAAGATTATCTGTTGGCCCAGATCTGTCAAAACTTGATTTAATATTATTTTTCAATTTTCTGTGACAAATACCAGCATAAAAATTCATAATAGCTATGGCTCAGTGAGTACATTAGATTGTGAAGCCTTTATAAGCTGCATTTCTCTTCCCTGATTTCAAAGCTCTCCGAGCTCAGCGTTGGCGGTGGCGGCAGCGGTGGCGGGATTGGCTCACAGCTCATTGGCTCCCTCTGCGCTGCAGTGGCAGGTCTGAGGCCTAGACTGGCCCGGGGCCCGGCGCGTGCGTCCCCAGCCCGCCGCTCTGACGTACTGGCGGCGGCTCGCCAGCTGCCTGCGGGGTGACCCGCTCCTTCGGCGCCGCCTGAAGGGGTGCCCTCGGCCCGGCGAGGCTGCAGTTCGAGGGGCTGGCACGTGAGTCTGAGGGCCTAGGTAGGGGTCGTCCCCCTCCCGGAAGTGACGGAATGAGGGGCGCACCCGAGGGGGTGGGGCCGAGGTCTACTCGGAGGGGCCCGAAGTACTCGGAGGTTCCCGAAGTACTCGGAGGGTCCCGAAGTACTCGGAGGGTCCCGGGGTACCCGAAGTACCCGCGGGCGGAGAAGTCCTGGGGCGGGACTCCCGCAGCGGGACAGATGAGGGTGGAAGCAAGGACCTTAACCTCGCATTAAACATTTGCATTGAAACGCAAATGTAGAAATGGTTTTCCAACCGTGACTCAGCAGGAACCGATGGAGGAAGCAAGGCCAGAGAGCCTGGGGCTGCAATGGCTGAGGGCCGGGAGGACCGCAGAACCGGCTGGGGCGGTGCGGTGGTGGCGCAGCGATCGTTTTCACCTTTAACTGTTTTTCTTTCTATTCCTCAGACTGGATAATTTCAACTGTTCTGTTGCATGTTGCTGGCCCTACTGCCTGTCAAATCTGTTGTTGATACCCTTTAGTGAGTTTTTTTCCTCTCGGTTATTAGGCTTCCCATCTGTAGAATTCACATTTTCTTCCTTTTGATAATTATATATACATCGTTTTCATTATTTAAATTTAAAATCTGTTGGTTGATAATCGTATTCTATTTAGACATTATTTTCCTGGTTTCCTTACTTCCTTGTCTGTGGTTTCTTTTAGATACTTTAGCACATTTAAGACATCTGATTTAGTCTTTGTTAAGTATCTGCTTTTTCAGGGATACTTAACATAATTTTCCTATGAATGGGCCAGCCATACTTTTCCTGCTGATTTGTTGCAAAGGAGACATTTGAATATCTAGTGAAAAATCTGTAAATAAGTGCTTTCCCTCAATGCTGTTCTTGATTATGGGAAGTATTTAGTCATCTAATTATTTTGTGACTTTCCCAAGTTATTTTTCCAAAGGCTGGCTTTGTTACTCGTGGTTACTGTTTCTTTAGCTTGTGTTCAGTTGGTTTTGACAGGCATTTCCCTGAATACTAATAGTACAAGAAAATTTATACATTTCTCCCAGTCTTCTAAACAAAAAAGGACTTTTCATCATTTCATTTAACTTAAAAAATACTAAGTGTGTGACTTACCAAAAGAGATTTGGGAAACTAATTAAATATACATACATCATACATATTTATTATTAAAAACATCACCTAAATTCATTGAATCATATCCAAATAAGATAAAATATTGTCAGAATAATAGTTGAGTCTGTTTACCTACTTTTGAACTGTCATTGGGAAGATCAAAGATATTTTGGTCTGTTAGTAAAGGTCTTGTGACACATTAAAAATATAGTAATATTAGAATGCCAATTTCTAGAAATTATAAAATGTTTTCATAAATTATGCTGATGTGAAAATGTACAATCACTTTGTTGCTCTCACTAAAAATTAAGTTTTTTTCCAAAAATGCAATAATGGTCATTTTTATAGTTACATCTGTAGTTATTTTTACCTACGTTCTTTATTTTTTCATATATGTTTTTGTCAAATAACTTCTATTTAATGGAATAAAACATAGTGGCCAAAAAAGAAAACTTTCTAATAGTAGCATTAAGTGTTATATTTCTCCATATACTTTTGAGTTTTTGTCTACTGTCCTTCCATTTTAGCCTAAACAACTCACTTTGGTGATTCTTGTAGGCCGGAAGTGAAAGCTTTAGGAAAATCTGTGAATTTCTTTTTTTTTAAAATTATATTTATAATTATATATATTTAATTATAATTTTTTATAATTATACTTATAATTATATATTTAATTATAATTTTATTTTTAAATTATATTTGACATCATTTGTAGTCCCCAGGGCGTTCCCACTACCATTTTACCCGTGCACCATCACCTCAGTCCCTTGTGCTCTTTATGCCCTCATCCTCATCTTTGCCCTCCTTCCTTCCCCTCCCATGGTCCCTTTGGTTTATCTTTGACCTTTTGGTCTTGTTGAATTTTTTGTTTGCTTTTGGTTGTAATTGCCCATTTCCTTGAGCTTCTTCTTCTTTTTTGCTGTTGTAGTTGTTGCTCTTTCATATTTCTCCTAAGAGTGAAGCCATCCGATATTTTTCTCTTGCCTTCTGACTTGTTTCACTGAGTATAATTCCTTCTAGGTCCATCCATGTTTCTATAAATGTCCCTAGTTTCTCATTTCTGATTGCTGAATAATATTCCATTGTGTATATGTACCACATCTTCTTGATCCAGTCACCTACTTTTGGGTATTTGGGTTGTTTCCAGGTTTTACCAATTGTAAATAGTGCTGCAATAAACATGGAGGTACAGGTGTTCTTTTGGATCGGTGTTTTTGTGTCCTTTGGGTGATCCCTAGGAGTGGGATTGCCGGGTCATATGGAAGTTCTATTTTTAGTAGACTGAGGAACCTCCATACAGTCTTCCATAGTGGTTGGATTAGCGTGCATTCCCACCAGGAGTGTAAGAGAGTTCCTTTTTCTCCACATCCTCACCAACATTTATTATTGCTAATTTTTTTTGATATGTGCCATTCTCACTGATGTAAGGTGGTATCTCATAGTGGTTTTGATTTGCATTTTGAAGAAATGCAATGTCATCTCTGATGACAAGAGAAGTTGAGCATTTTTCCATATGCCTGTTGGTCATGTGTACTTCCTCTTTGGAGAAGTGTCTGTTAAGTTCTTCTGCCCATTTTTTGATTGGGGTTTTTACTTTACTTTTCTTGAGTC
>JAGFMF010011476.1:44719-68630 GCA_019455555.1 Galemys pyrenaicus
GCATAAATAAATATTTAAAAAAAAAAAAAAAAGAAATGGACATTTATATTCACACAAAACCGGTAATAAAGTTTATAGCAACTTTATTCATAATTGCCAAACTGGAAATACTTCACATGTCCATCAATCAATGAATGGATTAAAAAAAAGTGTGGTACATCCAGACAGTGAAATGCAGTAAAAGAAAATGAACAACTAACGTATACTTAAGCCTGTCAAATGAGCAGAGATTTATAAAAAGACCATGTTTTGATGAATGCTTGGAGAAATATTCACATTTATATACCACTGACAGGAATGTAATCTGGACAACTATATTGTGGACAATTCAACAAGCAACTTTCATGTGACCTAATAATGCGCTCATCATTCAAACTCTGTACTACAATTGTTGAAAATTTATTCTAAAGAAATTGAGGTGTACATTTTAATTTTATAGGCAAAATTAGTAATATCTATCAGCATGGGATCTAAATTGTTAGATCCATGTGAAATATTATGTAACTTGATATTCTATTGTTTCATTAAAATATTTTAATTTGTAGGATGTTTGGATTACAGAATAGTTGATCAGATATGGTGGAGGGTATCCCCATATCCCCGCTCCTACACTGAGTTTACCCTGTTATTAATATCTTGTATTAGTATGATGCATCTGTTACTATTAATGAACTAGTATCAGTAAGTTACTATTAACTAAATCACAGTTACATTTAATATTGTGCTTTCAAGGAATGCTAATGACATGGAAATATGATTTTGTATTTTCAAACAAATTTGGAAAGAACATACAATGCCACTTTTGATTTTAAATTGTTATATACATTCTTTTTAAAAATTAGGAAAAGAAAATACACTAAAACATTATACTGTTTTCTAGGTTATAGGATTATAGCTATTCTTTACTTTTCAATTTATACCTATTTTTAACATCATCACTTATGATTTTTGTCAAGAAAAAAATTGTTTAAAAAAAAAACAAGCCCATATCAATCCAATCATCTTTTCAGCTACTATCTTTAGTCAGAAGGCCACACTGTTGTCCATTGGATGCTTGTCCTTTCTTTCCTTCAAGCACTGTGTGCTCTTTGTAGTGAATACCTGACAATGCAAGAAACAGTGGTAGCATCTCTTCCAAGACTGAAACCTAGTTCACTTAGCCAGCCCACGCTGACACTGGTGGTCAATCTCCATGACCCATATAGGGAACAGATGTCTTTAAAACCTATAATGCCCATCTTGTGTAACTGGAAGTTTTTCCTACTCTAAAATCTCTTCTATAAAAGCAGCTCTTCATATTGCAACATAGTCAGAGGAATAGATCCAAAGGTTGACCTTTCATTGTTGTCCTTCTGCCATGTGGTGTTTGAGGCTACCTTATCTATTCTACCCACTGCCTCTGGCCTGCGCATCGTAATTTTTTTTAAAAAATTAGCAGTTTGGCACTATTTGTGCTTTCTCCTCTGTCCTCAACCGTCTAACAACCTGTTACATTGTAGAGTTCTAAGTTGCAGACCTTGTTCTGAGCTGTTTCTCAATAGAAGTCAAGAGAAACTTCTACTAAGGCAGCCCTACCTAAGACTGACTGACAGTTACTTTCACAAGTAGCAACAGTACTGCAGGGCAAGAAATGATCTTCAATCCACCTTAAAAATTGTGGGTTTAGTGAGTCTCTGCGACTTCTCCACTGAGTAAAGGTATTGAGTAAAGAGTATTATGTCTTCAAACATCAGAGATCTCAATTAGCTTCCTTCATTCATGTAGATTTCTAGATCTAATATCCATTAAAGACATCAATTATTAATTTCATTAAGAGATTTTGTAATTTCCCTCTCCCTTACCTCTAGTCTCCACTTTTCACTCATATCCTGAGGAAATCACTAAGTGTTACTCTCAGCACTCACTGAGTCTTTATTTTCTCATTCATTATAATGCCACTCCCCATGGGAGCAGTAACAGATAGCCTAGGGGAAGAAAAGGAAAAAGGAACTGCTGAAATCTACAGGGTGGAGTAGGAAATGAAAGGTGGTAAGTACTTTAATTAAAGAGAGGTGCTAAGAATGACAAAGGGTGTCCTAGGGAGTCATTAAGAATGTATTTGAAAGGCCCAAGTCTTTCCATACCCCTCCCATGTTGGACTTTGCCCATTTCCCACAAGTGAGAAAAAAGGTAATTGGGACTTTTGATATTGTTTATAATTAACCTATAAAATTCCTGTTCTCATATTCCATATGTCCTAAGACAATGTCTAATGACTAATCTCTAATGACCACCAGGTCAGAAGGGAGGACTGGCTTGGGGCAAGCCCTCTAACTGTATTTCATAATCAGGTGAGACATCAGGCTTGGATCTAAGGGCTGTAGACCTTGACTAGTTTCTCTGGTGGCAGTCATGAGATCAGGTGGCAGTGGACGTCAGGATCATGTTGATGAGTAGTCCCCAACTGCAGTTAACTATGACAAATCGATCTCCAACCTTAGCATGTACAGGCCAGAAAAGGACCCCTGAAAGAAGAGTCATGCCTTTTGTTTGCTTTCATCAGTGCTGTCTTAGTCATGAGGCTGAATGTAAGTGCAGGTATGGGGGTCACTTTAAAATAACTGTCTTCCTTGCATGAAGCTGGGGTCCTTTGTGAAATCCAGACTCATCTCTGGTGGCCTTTACTACATACAGCATTGGGGGCCCAGCAATTTTTGACTACTAGAGGCCTAACTGGACAAGTATTATGCCATATTTTAGGGCTTTTTTTTTTTTTTTGCCATGATCATGGGGTTCTCTTTATAAGATGTAATAAGTCATACATACAGGGGATGAGAGGACTAAGCATACAACTGAAAACAGCAACCTGGGTTCTGGAGAGCGTGATCCCGCTGCTGAGTGATGCTTTGTTAAGCTGAGATGATGAAAGGCTGTAGGCATCCTCTGCTTTCCTGTTCTTCTCCCTCACATGAAGTCTTCCACCAGTTCCTCCTAAGGAATAAATATAAAGCAGCCTCCACAGGAGGGGATAGGCTGTCTCAGGGCCTTGTCACTCTTAACACAGTAGCTCTAAACCTTTACTGGAATATTGACTCATTCGAAAAATATAACAAAAGCCACAGAGCTCCCCAATAAAGTGTGTAGAAAAGAAAAATGACTGCATCCAATGTCAGAGGGGGGGTCACAGAAACTCTCTTAAATAACTTTCTGGGACTTAAGGACCATCTTTCCTGCAACTGTTTCTGGCCCTCCTTCCCAGTATCAGAGAACATTTACAGCAGCGTCTCTAAATTAGATGTATCCTAATCCTAAAACAGCTTTCACAAAGTGTTTTTGTTATTTATCCCACTGATGTGAACTTTGTTTTGTCCACCCTATATCTTAAAAAGCTAATTAGATAATAGGACTATATGTTCTACCTAATATTTTTCAAAAAACAGTCATGTGCCTGTTTATTTTTTTCAAAACAGCACTAACTTTTCCTTATTTCCTAGGCTTAGAAGCCAAAGTACATTATGGGACACAGACAAGAAAAACTTGTACCATGTAATTAATGAAGGTAGGTCTAGGTTATGAAAAAATTTTGATCCTAAAAAAAATCTTTTATGCAACCTTAAGCTGACCAACCTGCTGCCCTTTCAAAGAATTAGAAAGTGGCGACAGGATTCCATTACTGCTAAGGGCAAGCAGCTCCCCTTGGCTGCCGTCACCTGGGACTGCTGCTCATTCTCTTATACCTAAAACAGGACGGACCCAAACAAGATAAATACATGGCACATAGCAAGGTGCTTGGCAGAAAAAAAATACTCTGTAAAGAAAACGGTCATTGTACCTGGGCGTTCTGCCAGCCAATACCTCAGGGCAACATGCAAACCATAACTTCGGTATTACCTGATAATCCAAATGGCTCTTGTGAGACTCATACTATCCCATTATAGTCTCTCTTCTCTTGCATCTACACAGTTGCATCTACCTCTTGCTCATCCCCCAGTTTCTGAAGCCTACTGTATCTGGTCCACAGTGTTCACTACTAGCCGAGCTTTTGCTATAATCCTAGGTGATTTCAATAGCCATGTAAATGACCATTTGACATCCTAGCTTCAGAGATGTTTTGTCCTGTCCAGTTTGAAATTTTAACATTTCAAAATCCACTCTAATGGCAGGTCCTATCATTGCAGTTTTCCAAATATTCAACACCTGTCTTGATCACACTAAAGCCTCTTTCTGTCCACAGACTCTGCTCATGTCTGATCTAACTCCTTTCATGTTGTCTGGATACTCACACCCATTTCTGTGTAACTCCTTTCATTCTAGTTGTTCACCCATCAATCAAGGTCAGGCCCAGTCAACTAAAAGTTACCTATGACAAATGGCCCAAGACCACTTGTTTTCCTGAGTTTTTAATCAAGTTTCCCACTAGTTTCTCACTCTGAGAGACCAAAAGCATTCTTGTTATTGATCCCCCCAACTCTAACCTTTTGACCTGACTATTCTCTAAAGACTCTGGTTTTTCTACATAATTTTCTCTATGGTCAGCTTGCTTTGCATCATGGACAATTACAAATCTTAAATATCCTTGTCAATTATTCTTCCTAATTCTTATCCTTATCTCTGGGCTCCAGTGGGAAGGTAAATCATCTATACCTAATCTCCACCCATGTTCTAAATCATAGGTTTCATCACCCCATTCCTACCTGCATCATCTTTCAGGATCTTACTCCATCACCATTCATATCCCACATCTACAATCATTCTCTTATCATTTCCTCCTACCCTACAGTCTGTAGACACACTCAATTTTCTCTCATATTAAGAGAGAACTTCTCTTAATAGGCCCACTGTTAGGCCCTGAAAGGATGGTTTAACATGTATTCTACTTGTCACATCTGTAAACAGGAAGGCTTTTCATGAAGCAATGATCGTTAATTACACTAAGTAAGAAAAAGGAAACATGAATTTGGTGAGTTGTATACAGTAAAGTGGAGGCCTACCTGTCTGTAGGTAAGGGGATAGCAGAGGTAGTGTTGCAAGGGGAAAACTGTAAATACCAGCCACAGGAGCAAAACCCCTGATTGTGAAGATGAAGTTTCTGATCAGACAGTCATCATTGTGGTCCTACCCAAGGAGCAACTGGCAGTCAACTGTAGCAGCAGCTATTCAACATCTGCAAGTAGTCAAGACTAAAATACAGGCATAGAAACAAGAGTACTTCATGGAAAACATAATCATAATATCACATTAACACATATATGGTACTTGTGCTGGTGCCCCTTCCCCCACCCCAAGCAAACATCACTAATTGGTTATAACCCTCTTTCACACCTGGCTTCAAAAGCCATTTTATAAAATATTATCAAGCAGGCACTATCAATCAGTTGGAGATGGTACTTTAGATGAAGTCTATTTGCTGTCCTTGCACTACACACAAAAAAACCTCAGCCAAAGTATTAGAAGATAGTAAGCTTCAGGAGCAAGCATACTGAAGACAGCTTGGTCGTTGTAGACAACTGGCGGGGACAAGCTGAGCCCATGGAGATCACAGAGCAGGCGCCCAATTAATGTCTGTTGATGATTCATTTTTTCATTCAACAAACATTTAATGAGGCCTACAATGTGCACCGGATTAGGCACTGTGAATACAAAGATGAATAAGGCACTTTCCTTGTCCTTAAGGAATTTAGTCTGGTAGACGAGAGCCATAGACACGGACAATGATAATACAACCTGATAAGTGCTAGGACACTTAGCAGGTTGTATTATATCCATCCGAGTAGGATTTCTTCAGAAGAGCATCACTCCACGTTGCTGTTGGATCCATGATGTCTTCCCAGCCACCAGGGCCTGCTGTTGTTTCTGTCACGCAGTGAGTGTCCCAAGAACTAACAGTGATTGCTGCAATTTATAGCTTTCTTATGATACATACTTTACAGACATCCTCCTGGCAACCCTGAAAATTAATTGTTAGATGAAGAAACTAAGGTTCAATGAGTTTAAGTAACATGCCTTAGATCTCAGAGCTAGTAAGCAGTTAAGTGAGGCTTCAAATTCAGTTTTGACAAAACTCCAAAACATTTGTTTTTAGGATAACCTTTATTCCGATATAACACAACTTTTCGACAGCTTTCTATTTGGAAATAAGAGCAAAGGCGATAGATTAATGATCAGGGCATGGACAAAACTATTCATGTTTTCCCAATTTATTTGGCAGAGAAGAGACTTCATACTAGCATACCATTGAAACCTTTGAGGTGAGTTAGTTTTTTGTTATTTTTTAAACCCCAACATCTCCATTGACCACATAGAACATAAGCACCTCTAGTTAACTGTCTTATTTTAATCCTTGTCATAGCCAACATCATTACTAGCAGCAACTGTCGTTGACATAGTAGTATTCAGCATAATTCAGACCTGTCCTTAGCAGTTTACATTAATGGCTCCACTTAACCCCCACCTAGTCATCCATCATTGCAACCAGATATTACCACCCCTATTTTACAGAAGAAACAAAGCTCCACAGATGTGAATAACCATGCTTAAGACCACACTGGTAAATGTGAAAGCAGATTCCAGCCCAGACTCTCACTGTACTGCCTTACTTACTCATACTGTTCTACTAAGGGCTTGCTCTCCCAACCCTTCCTCTCCTACAGTCTTCCAGGAGGGCTAGTCACATAAAGTCCTCTGAAATATAGTATCTCATTAATCATTCTATTCTCTGACTCTTCAGGGTCATTAGTGATTTTAAATGGAGAATTTCCCAAAAAAACATTGTATTTAGAACATTGTTTTCAGAAAAGATAAGTACAGGATAGATATATTTATACTTTTAAATTATTGAGTATTTTACTGGAGGTGTGACCACAAACATTGAGACAATAACAACTAAGGCTTTTTCTTCCCCATGTGGGTTTTAGGTATAAAAGCCACCACTTCTCATTAAAATATATACATTGAGAGTAGCACTCTTACTAACGAGGACCAGAAACAGTCTTACTATGAAATCTGAAGTTGTTCTGACGTTTTCCTGAAAATCAACATTCCATATATGGCTACTTCTTAAAGAGAAGTGTGCAAAAACTGTAGCTAAGCCCTAATCCAGAAGATACCAACAGCAACATCCACCTAAAGAAAATGAAAGGATCTTTCATCAAGGCTATGGCTGGGAGTAGGTATATACACTTTTTTTCAAAGTCTTAAAAGTCCAGATTCTTTGCTTTTCAAAACCTTAATTTTCCCATGTTCTGCTGTACCCATTTTTATAACCTCATAAGAGGGCACCCCTTCTCTAATTCTCTTTCCAGGTTTAGATCATTTATATTAACTACTACAGTGCCCTTCTAATATCCCTGTCCAGATTTTAGAATCTTCCAGATAATACTTCACACTACTGTCAACGTGATCATCAAAAACATCTTGTCCTTAAAATGCTCAAAATGAAATCCTAATTTCATGGCATATAAGAATCGATGCCAAGTCTACATTTCTACCCTAATTTCCTGAACTACTTGTAGTTTCCCCCAATTTATCATTCTATTTCCAACATCCTTGCATTTGCTAAGGTCCTTCCCTCTCATTTCTGCCTGGTCAACCTTTCTTTCTTTTAACAGTCAGCTTATGCTTCAGTTTCTCCAACCTCTGGCATCCCCAGACTCAGTTAAATGACTTATCTTCTGAACCCCATAGTACCTTGTACATACCTCCATTGTAGAGCATACCATACTGTTGTTAATTATCTCTGTACATGTCGCACTCTCACTAGACTGAGAACTCCTTGAGGGCAGGGGCTGTGTCTGATTCATCTCCATATCCCCATCACCCAGCTGTGCCTGGCAGTTCAAAAGGCAGGAGAGAAGCTGAAGATGTGGGAGAGAAAATAAAGCAGTATTTTTGATTTGGGGCACGATACAAATATGCTGACTGAGTTGTAGGAAAATGTATTTCAGTTCAATATTGCAAAAAGGTCTCAAAAGAAAGACAAGTTAGTTCAAGGAGTTCCCCATCACTAAGTAGTTACTTAAAGCTAAATCTGTTGGGTATACTATAGAAGGACTTGAATTAGGGTCAAAATATGTTTTATCTTTTAGGTTGTAGACCTATAGTCTGTACCAAAACAGAGCCACCACTAAGACCTTATATTACAGACCTGTAAGTGAATAGTGGCTCCCAGAGTAGTTGGCAAGGGCTGAGGCCTCATTCCCACACATACTAGACTCACTGCAAACTTAGAACATAACCCATTCTCTAGTGGCCTGCTTCCCAGGTGGCCTCTGAACTGGAGTAGGAAATACTTTAAATGCTCTCAGAGACCCGAAGACCCAAAATATTTCTACAACCTGCTACTTAAAGACTTCTATTTCCCCTCAAAACCTGTAGTGCTTTTTTAATCAATATTTTGTCAAAATGCTTCTTAATATAATGTGGTAAGTCGACATCAATCAAGTATATACTAAAGGACTGAAAAAAGCAATGCAATACTAAAGGACTGAAAAAAGCAATGCAACTCTGTTATATCCCATGGAATAATTTTGTCCAATTTCCCTGTTCCCCTAATATAAATCAGAATGCCTACAAAGCACCCTGAGTTTTACTGGTACTGTTTCCCTAACTGTAAAATATGGAGATTGAATTGTTCTCCCAGACCCTATTTATCCCAGAGGAACCCAGAGTTTCTGAACCTATGTTTTTCACCTACAAAAGATACATGATATTTTTTCTTCCAATTTTATCACATGGTTATAAGGGTTAACTAAAGTCATGTTTGTGAAAAACTACCAAATAATAATGTGCTGTACAAATTTTAAAAATTACTATTGTAGATTATAACATATGGAGGAGAGGTATGCTCTGATAAAAGTATGCACTGTCATTAATCAGAGAAATTATTTTAGCAAACCTATTCTACTTCTCTGGGATGCATCAGAATATTGTGAAAATGATTAAATGGGAACATGTTAAATAGCACACATTATAAATCAACTTTATCTACCCTGGACAGAACCTCAGAAAATCTGACCTTCAAGTGCATGCAGTTCAACCTCTTAATATATTAAGAATGTTAAATTCCATCCTAGTGGTTCATACAAGTCTCTAGCTATCAATTCCAAGAATATTTTGATGTTTGGACAGTTCTTCATTTTTTTTTTTCATTAATTAGAACTCTGCATTCAAAAGTAGCAAAAACCAACTATCCTTGACTCCAGAAGATATCTGAAAACAAACTATCACATCTTTTATTTTAGAGCAGTGTCTATCACAATGTAAATGACTCTAATTTCTGTGATGCTTCTCATAGGGCCAAAGTTCAAATCCCTCTCTGTCCCCTGAACATTTTCCTGTAGTTCCTTTTCAGAGTGGTTTTTAAAATTGAAACAATATATTAAGACAGTCTTGAGGTCTTCAAAGGGTAGGCACCCTGTAAATAATGAGCATTGAGCTCCTAGAACCTTGTAAGAAAGATGGTGGAAGCCCTTTTAAATGGGAAAAGGGAGCTTCAAAGGAATGCTGTCAATACTAAATACAAGTTATTTACTATATTATTTTTCTAATATTTGATAACATGAATGTACACAAGATGGGTATGGAACATTATAAATAATGCAGACTACTAGGGTCATGTGGAATACATGGCATTATCATATTAAAAAATTATATTTTGTATGACCTATACTGAAGAGTCTAGTCTATGCACATGACATCTATACTTTTCCTACCAGAATATTAGTTCCTAAGACATCTGCCTATCTCCTTCCAGAAAGTGGAAAACAAATATTAAAAGTAGTAAGTGAAATACATACAGAGACATGCAAATACACACACACACAATTACTGAAGAAGACCTGAATAAAAGAAACATACCACAACCATGTGTGAGATTATAAAGATGATAGTGCTCCAAAAATTAATTATACATTCAATGCCATTCCAATTGCAATTCCAGTGGTATTTGTGTTGAGAACTTGGCAAAGGTCTCCTGGAAGGATAAGTATTAAAATTAAGAATTAAAAAATATACATATAACACTGAAAGACTTAGTAAAGTGACTGAAAAACAGGGGTACAGGAAAGGACAACAATCACTGTTTTTTGACAAAATATAGTTCAAATGATAAATTTTCAACATGAATGCATCACAGTACATAATTGGATCAAGAAATGTAGATTATAAATAAAGTATATTTAACAAACAAGAACAATGACATAGTATTCAGCCAACACTATATATATATATACCCTTAAGTTCTCATTATAAGATAATGAAGAAGAATTACTTTCAGTAAAGATAACATACATTATGAAAATCAAAGAGAAGGAAGCAGAAAGAATATGTGAATAATGTCCCAAAACTTGCCAAATCTGATGGAAAAAAACAATATAGATATAATAAAATCAATGAATGCCAATAGGATAGATTCAAAGATTATTCAAATCTAAATGTATGACAGTCAAATTATCAGAATGACCTCAGAATCTTGTATGCAGTAACAGAAAAACCATGTACAATGTATCTTCGATAAATTCACAAGCTGACCTCATAAATCAGAGACCAGAAAACAGTAGGATAATAAATTTAAGCTACTATAAGCAAAACTATTCTCCATACAAGGAGAAATTGTGATATTCCCAAATAAACAAAAATTGAAAGAACTTAATACTAGCAGTCATGACCTAGAAGAGACACAAAATAGTCCTTAATGCAGAAATTCATTATGTACGTGAAAAGTCAAGAGTACCAGTAAAAGTAAATACATACATGTAAAAGAAGAAAATATATTATGTAACACTTATCAAACACAACTATATAAAAGAACTAGAAGACAATTGATGTGCTTATATTGTTTGCAGATATAATTTATAGAATATCACAAAAGGGAGAGAATACTGCATACAGTTGAAATTAAAGTAACATTAATGTGAAATTAATTATTGAAATTCCAGACCAACCATGAAACACTTGCTGAACAAGGGAATTAATATAGTAAAAGAAAATGAAGAAATAAAGTAGCAGTAGGAGAGGAAGAATGAAAAGATATTTAGAAAACAAATAACGAACTAGACGTCAATCCTACCTTATCAGTAATTATTAAAAATAAATGAAAAAAAGAAAAGCCACTCCAACTAAAAGGTAAAGTTTGACAAAAAATATTTTGAAAATACAGTGCTATTTATATTATACACATTTTTGATTCAAAGACACAATAAGTTTCAAAGCAAAAGGACAGAAAAAGATCTACCAGAGAAACAGAAACCAAGAGAACTGGAATAACCGTACTAATAAATAACAGAAGAGATTGTTACCAGAGATGAAAAAGGATATTTTACTATAATCAAAGTATTATTCCATCAAGAAAATATAGGAATTATAATCATGCACCTTACAGAGCACCAATACCAAGGAAAAAAAGCAGATAAAGGAAAAAATAGATAATTTGGCAGTAAATGTTGTAATTCTCTACATCATAAATGAAGACCTCACATCAATAAGCAAACTTTTCAAGCTGACACTAAAATTCATATTTAAGGGTGCTAGAAAAGCCAAAATAATCATGAGAATGATCCAAGTTGGAAGATTTACAGATTTCAAAATTTACTAAAAATCTACAACAACCAGTATTACATGGTCCAGTCACAGGGATAAATAAAATAGAATTCAAAGACCAAAAATAAACCTCTGCATTCAGAAAATGCACAACAATGGATTTTCAACAAGGATGTTCAGATAATTCAACCCAGGTAACAGCATAAAACAACTAAACAAGTTTTACCATTAAAAAAAGTGAAACCAAGTGATGCAGCTCAAAGTACTGTAAAGCACACAATGGCGGTTGCTAGAGAACACCAACAAAATCAAACTACCACTTGTTACTGCATCATTCTACACATAAATGCCAGATAAGAAAGTGAATTGGAATACAGAGCACAGTCATAGCAACAGTACTTTAACACGTATATGCTTTCTGGTATCCATGTCAGCTTATCATGGGGATTTGCTTATTGGTAATGTTGCATTTTACAAAACTAACTTTAGATACTATGACAAACAGTAAAATATATTAAATAACAGCACTTACAAATTTTGAAATAGTAAATTAAGCCTTCAACACTACATCTCCGTGGACATTTTTAATTTATAGAATATACCCCCATGAGGTCTACTGGTTTTAGGGAAAAAAGCAACCTCTGGTATTTGATGAAGATAAATCATCTGCATACTCTTAATTTGCTAGTGAAGTTTTTAAATTGATAGTTATAAACAAGTGGTGTAGCTGATAGGGCTTCTGAAGTAAACAAATTGCTCATCAACACTTTAAGTACCTATGTCAAACTGTATTAAGTAGAATGTTTAATTGGAGAAAATCAAGAAATGAAACAGGCACTGGTAAAAATACTCAATTGTTTTTGGCTCACTGGCAACATTCGCCTAACTATTCTTAATGTTCCACAAACCAAATTTATAATGCAGATGCAGCTTCATTACAAAAGGGCGCCACATTGTGGGCTAATGTGTTACTACAGAATATCAAAAACCCTGCATTATTGACTATAAACCCCATTTAAAAAAAAAATCCCCACTGGTCTACTTTGACAAAGACCTACATTAGTACCCAATTTAATCAAAATTCAAAGGGGATTTCTACCTCTGTAGCAAAACCAGCATTTTTTTTCTTTTGCTTTATGCCATTTGGCTCATGATCGTTTTCATACAAATGCTATACTTTCTGATAGCAGAGAAAACACATGCACTTGCTGACTATTAAACAAAACCTCCAAAAATTTGGGGGCAGATCCATAAAACTACAGGAAAATAGCTACTGTAACATGTAATAATACCACCAGCCTACCTTGAAAACGTCACATCAGTGAAGATAAAATTAACAATACTAAAAATAAGGTTCTTATCAAGACCTAAATATATTTTTGCTCTTTAATACTATCAGATTGCAGAGGTAATCTAAGTTTATAACCAAGATGATGGGAGTGGTGAACCTAACATTTCCAAAAGGCCTATTTTGAGTAAATTGGGTATGCAGGCCTTCCTTTATAATCCACAAAATCTGCATTTGGAGATTTTTTTTATTAAAATATTTTAAAATTTACATATACTTGCCATTAATTGTAATCCCCATGTATTCCTCATCACCATCTCACCAGTGCACCATCACCTCAGTCCCTCGTGTTCCCATCTTCCCTCAACCCTCCCCCTCCCGAGATTTTAAAGCATGAAAAGCTATCATAAAAGGCCTACAGTAACTGTCAAGACAAATACCACATCCTCCAATAGCTAAGAATCACAATGACCTTAAGAACCCGACAATACTGTCTGTCACTGGAACATTAAATTGGGAATAATAATGCCTGCAGGGAAATATGCAACCAACACTAATGTATCCTGTGGGAAATTAAGTACCAGTGAACTTTATCATTATTATCCACAGAAATGTACAAAATTTAGATGTACTGTAAATGGCTAAGATATTAAAGGTACCAGTAGGCAGCATTACCTTAAACCAATGAAAGGTGTGACTAGACATCCTACTACTCATTTAAATTATGTGTTTAATAATAAGACACCCAACAACCCTGCAATATATTAGTGTCTTAAAATCAGGAATCAGTAATATTACTGGGAAATCAGGGAGCAACTTGTGATGACTTTTGCAAAGGACACCCCCATGCGGACAAATGAGGTAGTATATGAAATCTATCATGAGGTTCCTTTAATCCACAAGACGGCACCAAATCCCTACCAATTTCAATATATTTATGATTCTGTAGCTCAATGAGCAGTCCAGTTAAATGGTAAAGGGAGACAAATGTAAGCATAAACTTCCAAATAACTACCTTCCTCCCCAACACAGTGACAAATCTATAACTTAGAAATAATGCCAGAATAAATATTTGCTACCAATATGGGAGAGAAAGGTGTTCTAAAATTACCTGCAAATAAAAATGGCAGTACATCAGATAACTCATGAAACATTCAGCGTATTAAGTTTGGTCCTTTTCACTTGGTGGGGAGGGGAGAGGGAAGGGTTGAAAACAGGAGCCGGGGGACTGAGGTGATGGTGCACTGGTGATATGGTGATGGGGAATACATGGGGATTACAATTGATGTCAAATATATGTAAATTTAAAAAAATGCAATCAAACTCTCCAAAAGTAGAATTAATGTCTTAATAGAAAGACTATTCAGAATCCACATAGAAAAAGTGTGGAAATAAATTCCTGTAAGGTTAAAAATTACATGAGAAATGAGAAATTTACTTCCTTTAAAGATACCAGAAAATGTTTAGATAATTGTATAAAATACCAATGACAATAATAAAATTAATATATTAGTATCAAAAAAAGGTTTGGTCCTTTTTACTGAATATTTTATGACTATTCTTCTTCACACTGGGTGTTAATTCTTCATGCTGAATATATTACCCCTAAATTTAAAAGTCACCCTATTAAATGTCTTTACAACTGAATTAGTGGTTTTCAATGCTGCTAATACTATTAGAAGTTACTTAGACTTATGTAATAACTTATAATGGACAACTAGTGAGGACAAATGATGCCCTACAGAATACAAGGTAGTGGATTTGTGCCCCAAACACAACACCTGATTTGAATTAAGACATATGAAAGAGGATGGGTGATGGGCTCTTACTTGTTGCCAGAAATTAACAGAAAGGCAATTCTTCTCAAAACAAATGTAGGTCTCTAAGGCTATAAAAATACATGCAGTGAACTGTTTAAAAGCCTTGGTGGTGGCATTGTGTGTAGTTGCTAAGAACTGCACATCTGGAACCTACTGCAAAACTTATAATTACAATGAAGTTTTTAAAAGCTTAATCTTACGTTAGTTCAAAACGAAGGGGTCCTAATGAAATGCAACTGCAAAATATATCCAGGCATGGCACCTGAAATACCATCCCTAATAATGGTAACAAAGAGGAAAATTCAGGAACCACAAATTTGATTATTTGGAAGCCTTTAGTATCAACAAACAAGTGATTTGACGTTATAGGTGTATACACTGAAACATGACTTAACTGGAGGGCAAACTGTTTGCTCTTATTGCCTTATCAGTGTCTGACTTTCCACAGAAAATTGATGCCCAAAGCAAATAGCTGCACTATTGGACAACAAATTTCCACTTTAGAAGTCATTTCAGGGCCTCCCTGGTGGCTCAGTGGATTAAGCAACGCACTATGAAGCAAACTGCAGCCACTGCAGCACAAGTTCGATCCCTGCTGCCGGCCAGGGAGGGGACCCACATGGCGCAGCAGACCTCTCCTGCTGTGCCCGCTGCTCCCCTCAGCAGTGTACTTCAGTTGATCAGCCTGTTCTGCTCCCCGCTCTCTGTGGTGAGTCTTCTCACCCCCCACACCTCTGGCCTGTACCCCAGTGCTTGTATGCATAAATAAATAAATCTTTTTTAAAAAAGTCATTTCAAGAAGGGACACCAAATCTGTAATTTATTTATTTTTTTTAAAGATTTATTCATTTATGCATACAAGCACTGGGGTACAGGCCAGAGGTGCGGGGAGGTGAGAGGATCCACCAGACAGAGCAGGGGGCAGAACAGGCAGATGGACTGAAACACACTGCTGAGGGGAGCAGCGGGCCAGGCAGGAGAGGTCTGCTGCGCCATGTGGGTCACCTCCCCAGCAGGCAGCAGGGATTGAACTTGTGCTGCAGCTGCTGCGGTTTGCTTCATAGTGCATTGCTTAACCCGCTGTGCCACCAGGGAGGGCCCCCGAATCTGTAATTTAATTGGGCAAACTGTATTGGTTATCTATTCATAAAGGATGAATGATATAGCTGTACTGGGTAATAGATGGACTTGATTAAACATTGCACCTAAAAGCAATGACTGGCATAGCACCGTGTGCATGCATACATACATTAATACAAAGAGCCTAGAATTAAAGCCCCTTAAGATGCACTGCTTCTAAAAGGTACATTTTTACTAAAACTCTATACCCAAACTTGGGAATGGGACAAGGCTATATAGTTACATGGAAAAACTATCCTTGCTTCTCATTTCCCCAGAGAAACCAAAATTAGACAAATTATATGCATGGCAAGATACTTCATAATGCTGCATTTAGCTGCCAACTAGTTGTTGAATCCCATTCTGAAGACTGAAACAAGAAAAATAGAATAGCACTGTTAGAGATATTTATTCTCCCTACTTCGGGACACCAATTCTCCAGGACTTAATGTCAACAAAGTCCATACAGCAAGAAAGCACTCTGCAGTAGTGGTACTTAGGAGGGGCAGGTGGCCAATTTGAAAAGGGGTATGGCTTTAACACCCTTTCAAGAAACCAGAATAAAGCATTTATTGAAAACCTGCTACGACACCTTAGCTATACTACAAACATGGGAATGACTTGTCAACATAAACTTAATTTCACAAAGCTAAGATGTCCTGGCACATTAAGAATAGGAAGTGACTACTAATAATATCAAGTCACATAACACAATAGAGACTAACTGGGAAAATACAACCCAGTCCATCAGGGGATAGTTCAGAACCACAATGTTCAGAATGATCCCAGTATGCTAAGTCAAGAAAAAAAGTGCTAGTGCTAATACTAAAGCAGTTTCTCATCCACTGGCAGGACAACGGCCCTCAATTCTCCTGGGTGTTAATTCTATTGCAAACATACCGTTTCCAAAGAGCAAGGGCATTATGGGCAACAAAATATTAGAAACATTTAAGATATCAATACTGTAAAACAGGCACTGATAGCTTTAAAGAATTTCACCACCTAAAAGATGTTGAAATGTTGAGAACGTATTTGCTGACCTTTAGTTCAGAAGTCCCACTTGAAGTTTTGCTGCCTAACTCGTTTTAGGAGACATGTTTACCAGATATTATCATTAGGCAATTCTAATTTCTTCTTAGTTTCATATGTTTGATGGAAAGCATACTACAGGGCCTAGAAAGAGTTGTATGGAGACTAAGCTAGACCAGGATACCTATGTGCTCCAGTCCAAGAGATATAAGTAATAAAGGTGAACTAACCTCAGCTTCCAACGATGAGAAATCTTCTGTGCTGGAGCATGGGGATCCTTGGAATCAGTGAAACAGCCAAGCAGGGAAATGTATTCATGAATCCCACCCATACTCCAAGGACACGGTAAAAAGTATTTATTCCTCCCCTTTTGTGGAAAGCTTGCCCAGTTTGTAGTTCCTCGCACCAAACGAGATATTTTTCACTTAAAAATGTGATTTTGTGTGCTAGAGTCTTATAATTGACCATTTATAAGCTAGTTTCATTCCTACTTCTACCAGCATGCTGCTTTTAAAGCTTGAAATAAACTAATCTTTCCTCTCTTCCGCTCTTAGCATGTGATTGATGACTGAGATGTGAACCAGTAAGTGCAAAGCTTTCAGAGCCCTTTAAAGACTAAGCACAGCACCTTAACCAAGGGACAGATAACTCAAAACAGGGTACTGAATACAAGGGGCACTATTATGGCTAGCAGTGATTGGATTACCCTTTATCAAGGTTCATGCACATTGCAAACCTCTTCTGGCTAAGTAGACTGCAAAGGAACGGTATCAGGCTCATTCCTCCTCCCGATAAAAGCAGGGATGTTATTTTTGTTCTCTTTATTGTCATATTTTCTGGATTATTCTGAGGTCAATGTCTACAATTATCCTTCTTGCTGAAAACCATCTCACTGCACCTTTACACCATGTGATCATAATATGCAGTGTGGGATTTCGTCAATCTTTTATTTTGGAATCTCATCCAAAACCACCTAAGTGTAAAGTACACTGCATATTATACTTAGTTAAAATGCAGTGAGTTCCCAAGATGAACACCAAGAGGTCAATGTAGCAGTATCTGCCTGTACAACCTTCTGGTCCTGATGAGCAGGAGCCAGTGAGAAGTACAGTTAATCCAAACACATCCTATCTAAAAGGACAGCTGGAATGTTACCAATACACACGATAGGGAGCACTTTGGGGGACCCAAGAGCTTGCCTACATAGTATATTGTCCAGCAGAAATCAAATGTTCAGTGTTTTTCCTATCTTCTTGTAGAGGCATTCTCATCTTCTTTTGAAGAGCTGGCTTCCTGCATTAGGTGAACATAGTTCCAGTATCAACTAAAACTTCTGTGTAAGTTAACTTCTTTTTGAATGTAAAACATGGGAAATAAAGAGTGCTTACAGTTACTGATGCAGACGATCTACAAACCTGTCTATAGGTTTATTTGTTGCTTAAATGTCCTCTACTTACCCGACAGCTAGATTCTTTGAGGCATGTGAAATCCACAAAAATCTTACAAGTTTAAAAAAAAACCCTTAACATACCACTCCCACACTGTACTCTCCTGATCCAGTCTCATCAACCCCCAAATTGAACACAGTAGTAGGTACTCAGACAACAATGGTAGGATGTAGGCTGGACCGTCAATCCCAAGAAGCCAGGCAAAGGGTAGAGAGGACACTTGGATATAATAATGAAAGCATCTGAAGTTGGCACTTCTACCTCTAAAGAAAATGAGGTTCATGAACTGCATTTTCAACATAAGGAGCAGTCTGGAAATCAAACAGGGAAGTGGCAAAGGACTAGTTTCTTTCAAAGTTCCTGCTAATAACTACAGTGCCTGCTAAATAGGGCTTCGTAGTAGAGCTATAGCCATCCCCAACTTTGAGAGCACTTAACAGGTTACAAATCCCTGTGTCCTTAGTACCTACAGGATATATATACCCTTTCCTCCATGCTGCCCCAAACACCTCCTCTGTTGCTCCCCGTCAGCTTGACACCACAGCCTCATTCTAAAGGAAACCACCCCTTCCCTGCTGCTATGGTGGCTTAAACAACAACCAGAAGTTGTCACTCTCCCAGTGTCTGAACTCACACAGAGCACATATAATTGCTAACTCCTAAAATATACAAAAGCAGAACTGGCCTAAGGGGCATAGGTGGGGCTGGATCTTGTCAAGGAGGTGGGGAGATGTGAGGATGGCTGTTGAGATAATATTCTTAAACTGATGCTTGATTTTTTGAAGGCACTATGCAGTCTTTTCTTCTTTGAAACATTGCAGATGGATCCTCCATCCCTTGCCTTCTCCCAAACCCTCATATCCCCATTCTTAGCATCTTCCCTACTCAATAACTTTCAAACTGAATGCCAACAGCATCAACCTACGTGACAGGAGATGCTGATCAATGTGCATGAAACTATACCTACTCCCTATTTTCAACTGTGTTTTAGTAGATGAGAGGTCATGACTCTAACACCCCTGAAACAGGGCCTCCCTCGTGGTGCAGCGGGTTGAGTGCACACTGTAAAGCATCCGCGGCACAGTAGCGCCAGTTCAAACCCCAGCCAGGGAGGGGACCCACATGGCACAGCAGACCTCTCCTGCTTCACCTGCTGCTCCCCTCAGCAGTGTGTTTCAGTCCATCTGCCTCTCTTGCTCCCCACTCTGTCTCTGGTGAACCCTCTCACCGCCCTGGACTCTGGCCTGTACCCCAGCTCTTGTGTGCATAAATAAATCTTTAAACAAACAACCCCTGAAACATCAAAAGCAAATGTACTAGACAGGCTCATGTGACTTGCTAGAGTTTTTAATGGAGTTTGGGGAGACTGGACAAGCCACTCCATACCAACCCCAGATCTTAATGTTCCCACATGAAAACGGACTGGGCCTAAACAGGCAATTTACTATTCAATTCTGATACTCTATAAAAATATGGACTTATGGGCCTCCCTGGTGGCGCAGTGGGTTAAGCAACACACTATGAAGCAAACCACAGACACTGCAGCACGAGTTCAATCCCAGCTGCCAGCCAGGGAGGGGACCCACATGGTGCGGCGGACCTCTCCTGCTGTGCCCACTGCTCTCCTCAGCAGTGTACTTCTGTTGATCTGCCTGTTCTGCTCCCCGCTCTCTGTGGTGAATCCTCTCACCACCCCCCCACATCTCTGGCCTGTACCCCAGTGCTTGTATGCATAAATAAATAAATCTTAAAATAAATATATGGACTTATATTCTTTCTTTCAAACTTCATACTCCTTACTTTAAGGCTTGAGAGGGGCACAGCTCTGGTGATAACAGAGGGCCCAACAGGACTTGAATCAACTTCAACCATCTTCTGAGTCACCAGCTATTTTGAAGCAGCAGTGTGGTTGCTGACAATGGGAAAAAGTCTCATATCCAACTGAGACCTTCCTACTACTCTGCTCCTTGGACATGAAGGCACCGTCCAAATTCTCCCCAAAGCTACCTAAAAGTGAGGGGACACAAGGCATCCAGAAGAGAGCAACGTAAGTAATTATAGTGCCTGACATTTCACATTCCTCAGGAGTCAGCATGCAACAAAGCAACATCCTGGACAGACTAACTTAATCCCAAAGGACTATGAAAATGAGAGGGTGGTATATAAGTAAAAGAAAAATGGGAGAAACCTACTAGGTGCTCCCTAAATCATCCTGTTCACCCTTTCTAAGTAGGTCAGCTCAAAATACCTGCTGTTTAAAGCAAACATTCTTTTATGAAAAACCTAGGTTGTTAGGAAACTAGAGCTGAGTACCTGAGATTAAAATGTCATAGGCAGAAGCAGGGAGGAAAGGAAGAGAACATAAATCTGAGTAAAAATATAAACCTACAAGTAGGTCCAACACACACAACCACTATTTAAGAGCTAAAAGGTGGTGTCCCTGGTGTCGCAAAGGGTTAAGCAATGCACTGTGAAGCATCTGCAGCCACTGCAGCACAGAATTCATTCCCTGGTCAGGGAACTGACCCACATGGCCAGGGAGGGGACCCACATGGTGCAGCAGACCTCTCCTGCCTCACCCGCTGCTCCCCTCAGCAGGGTATTTCAGTAGATCTGCCTGTTCTGCTCCCTACTCTGTCTCTGGTGAATTCTCTCACCCCCATACCTCTGGCCTGTACCCCAGTTCTTGCATGCATAAATAAAGTCATATTTTTTTAAAAAAAGAGAGTGAGATAAAGGGAGAAGTCTTAAAATGATACAGGTGAAAAGATCGAGATAGAAACCACAGGGTACAAAACTCATTCTTCAAAAAACTATAAAGCTAAAGAAAAAAAAAAAAACAAAACAAAATTATAAAAGCCCTTCGGTTTTCTAGTTCCAGACACGGGCCTCAAAAAATCAGAACACAGAAGCACTTTGTATCATACCATAAACTACAGTTGAGTTAACTAGTGCTCCTGAGATCCCAGGACTCCATGATCCCCACTCCCAACATTAATATTTCAAAAGGATAAATGACCCCAACACTCACCCCATCTGTTTTGGTGAGAGTTCTTTATTGTATATGCCTGCCAGTTTTTCTAGGCAGGTGGTTAAACTCTGAATATGAAGGACTGGAGAAGGAAGAGTTGAGAAGAAATATTATAGAAAAAAGGAAAAAGTGTTAAATCTTTCAGATTAGAAAGAGAAGAGGAAAGAAGGAATGCAAACTGCACGTCAGGGGACAGAGAGAGACACACCAGGGGCCTGTGTACAAGGGCTAAGTGTACAGACCCTGCAGTGTGATTACCTGGGCCCAAATTCCTGCTCTGCAAATGACTTGACAAGTCACTAGACTATAAGCTTGCCTCGAAGTTTCCCATCTGTAAAATATCGATTAAGAAGCGTGTTTGTAAGCATGTAAAGAAAAGGGTTACTTTCAGGATTAAAGGCTTAATATATGAGCAGTGTTTGACAGAGAGTAACTATCCAATGAATGTTAGTTATTTTATCAAGGGTGCAGCAATCTGGACCTATCAGTGACTGTGCTTTCTGTCTCAATCCTGACATGAGAATATTACTCTCACTAGGGCCATATTGCTAGGTAAGAAACTGAATCCAGTTTATTACCTGGTGTAAGGATTTATACACACTACAACCAGTGTGACTTGTGCGTGACTAGAACCTGAAAAAAGTTAAGAGCTAGAAATTCAGAAACTTCAAAGATAAATCAAATTGGGATGCTTCTCAATCCCAAAGAAATTGCTAGAAAAGGGGGCCTCCCTGGTGGCACAGTGGGTGAAGCAACGCCCTATGAAGCAAACCTCAGCCACTGCAGCATGAGTCGAGCCCTGCTGCTGGACAGGGAGGGGACCCACATGGCGTAGCAGACCTCTCCTGCCTGGCCCGCTGCTCCCCTCAGCAGTGTGTTTCAGTCAGTCTGCCTGTTCTGTTCCCCACTAGAAAAGGAGCAAAAAGACTACAGTCAAGCCTGAAGAAACAGGTCTGATACCCAAAGCCCACCCTCCTCCTACCCTGTTGAAGCAGGTCTCTGTCAAGTGACAGTGCTCAATTCTCCCTCTGTGCATAGCATTTTCTTTCCTATTAAAAAAACAACAACACAAAACAACATTTAGAAAAAACTGCCTGAATGGGAAAGGCTAACCTCATTCCAGTTGAATGAACTGCTTATTTGCCAAGGAACCAACCATGTGTATCCCTCAGACAAGTATAAAAGTACATTCAGATCATGTGATACAGGCAGACACTAGGAAATTTTCACAGGTGTGAATGAAGCCATATATATCCTTGGATATATATGAGTTAATTATAACCTAAACAATTCAGGGCTTTGTTTGGAGTTTAAATGACATAAATTGAGCCTTCAAATTCAAACCGTAACTTGAAAGAATTCTGATTATTCTTTTAAGAATTATTAAATTATTAATTATTAAATTATTAAAATTCTTTTTCTCCAAATCACATTTTTATTTGTACAATGTACCTATTGTCACAAATGATAATTAACTCATTAAAGGATGCCAGGAAGAGAGTATCTGCAAGGCCCTTAGTAGATAATAATAAATGGGACCACAGAAATGAAACTCAGTTTGGGCACAGTCCAGTTTTATTATCAATGGGTTTTCTTTAATATCAACCAATAGGACAACGCTGTATAGATTATAATTTATTTCATAGCTTAAATGAATAAAAATTCTCCCCTTTTACAGAAAGACCACCCTCTTCCCAGCAATCTCCCAGACTATGGGACAGAATGATTTCTCACCTTATATAACTCCACATTCCTCAGTGGACAAGATGGGAAGTCAAAATGGAGGTTGATGACCTCAAGGCAGAGAGGCCCGAATTTCCAAAGCTGAACCTGGAAGGAAACATCTAGGGCAAAACAGTTGACTTGACAGCCCATTGGCTCCCAGAAATCAATCTATCCTGCAACCAAAAGGCAGTTCTCAACTTGGGAAAGCAAGAGAGTACTTTGGACAAGTCTTGTTATATAGGGTTTCTTCTGTGGAATATGGTTAAACTTCAAAAATATATGTAATAATAAAGTTGTTAAGAAGGAGATATCAGAAGAAAAAATACTACAGAGATCAAGATTAGGAAAGTTCAAGATGATTCCGTAGTATTCTGGAGTAATTAAGAGTATAGGGTCTTGCACCATAAGACATAGGTTCAAAAAGGGAGTCTACTGGTTGGCTATTCTTAGCCAACTTCTTTTTTTCAAAGATTTATTTATTTAAGCATACAAGAGCTGGGGTGTAAGCCAGAGGTATGGGGGAGAGTTAGAGAATTCACCCAAGAAACAATGGAGAGCAGAACTGGTGGACCGGCTGAAACACACCACTGAGGGGAGCAGGGGACAAGACAGGAGAGGTCTGCTGTGCCATGTGGATCAGATCCCATAATGCTGAGACTGAACTCCTTGTGCCACCAGGGAGGCCCTCTTGACCAACTTCTAAACTTTGTTGGATAACTTGCCTTTGGAATATAATAAAAGTAATACTAACATTGGTGATGGTGAGATTAGTACATCAACTAAAAACAATTAGAACTTTCTAGGTTTGACTGTTTCTAAAACGAGGTGGTGACCTTGGGAGAATATAGCCTTTTTCTTTTTTTTTTTTTTTTTTAAGATTTTTATTTATTTATGCATACAAGCACTGGGGTACAGGCCAGAGGTGTGGGGGGGTGAG
>JAGFMF010011476.1:94768-105477 GCA_019455555.1 Galemys pyrenaicus
TGAGGTGATGGTGCACTGGTGAGATGGTGATGGGGAATACATGGGGATTACAATTAATGGCAAGTATATGTAAATTTTAAAGTATTTTAATTAAAAAAATAAATCCTTAATAAAAAAATTAAAAATAAATTTAAAAAAAAAATTGTCTGTTGAAAGAAGAATCGCTGAATCATCATCTGTTTTCTACCACCAACAGGGAGAGACACCCCAAACCAGAGATAACTTACCAAAGCTTCCTAACTGTCCACTAGGATATCCACAGCAACAGTGTCCATCCTTACTCTGGTGAATCCACTGGACAGGAAGCCTCAGTATAAGTGACAATTGTCGCTCTTGACCACTAACAAGCTTTTTGGCTGCCCACGAATTGGCATTTTAATAAGCGTCCCACGTGATTTTAGGCATGTCAACATTTTATACCATGGAAATTTCTTATCAGGCGAGCACAATCTCAGAGGCTATTATAAATATATTTTAGTGTGAAATAAAAGTGCCTCTGTCTCACATGTTCTCTTCAGACTTAGAAGAAAGCTTGAGGAAGCACTAGGTAGAAGACACTACACTAGCCTGGCTTCAATTCATTTTCTACACCAACTAGTTATAATCTTTGACAAGATATCTAATTATCCCAGGTGCAAAAATGGGCAAATGGGAAAAGGAAAAGTTAGGTTCGTTATTCTGCAGTGTAGCCTGACCATTTTAAAACTTTTTTTCATTATCACAGTGGGAAAAGATCAAATAACTGTCTAGTGTCTATTAAAACTCCCTTCCTACTAACTGGACAAGCCCACCAAAGTCACTGTGCACTTACCAAGACCCACAATGGCTTGATAACCACATTCAGGATGCTGATTTGAGACTCTGACAATTTTCTAGTAAATTCACTGGGCGAGGCAGGACTCAGTATACCTCTTCGACAGAAGCATGGATTCTGATCGTGTTTGTTTGGACCTGTAGGATAGGATGAAGAAGAAGTATAAGATAGAAGAGTCAAGATTTCAGATCTAGCTTTAATTTTACTTTTACCACCTTAGTGAAGTGAATCTGGGCAGGAAGCCTCAGTATAAGTGACAAGTGTTGAGCTTGACCAATAAGCAGCTCTCACCTAAGACCTCAGATTTCACTCTTACTAAGTATTATTATCAACACAAGTATGTTCTTTGTCGGGCAAAGGCTGTTGAAATACCTACAATTATTACTTAATATGTATTCTTGTCTCCATTTTAAATGAGAAAATGTGGTGACAGAGGTACCAACTCACTACACCACATGTCAGGCTCCGATGTGAATGCCAATGCTAATTGATCTTCTCGTTCCCTGCAAGTCCTTCAATTCTTTCTTCTTTCTGCCTCAATATCCCTACTTTGAATGGGGATAAATGTCATCGTTTAGGGTTTCTTCTATATCTGGCAATTAATGACCCTCTGTTCCAAACTCCTATCTAAAAATATCCCTTAAAAGTGACCAAAATCTCCAGCTAGTCATCAGGTGACATTTGGTTCACACTGATGAGGGAAGATAACAAGGTTTGTCATTTACAGTTTCAATTCTCACCAGTACTCAAACATATATGAAAAGGAACCAAACATAATCTGTATCTTTCCTTTATCAGCTGCCTGGGTTACCAAAGGATTACAAGAAGGTAGCAGGCTTATAGCTAGTCTTCCACACCTCCCAAACTCAACCACTAAAAGAAATGGGGCTCTGATACCGGAGAACACAAAAGACAAGCCAAAGACCTGTCCATCCTGTCTCCCCCAACTCCCAAGGGTCCTTCCTTTGCAAGAAAGTAGCCTATTACCTCTAGTTTACTACTCCCTGACAACTTAGCATGAAAAACAACCCAGAAATCTGGCAATTAATTCAGAAATGGCCCAAAGCCCAGGCTATTATAGATATGTTTCTTGTTACTTGGTGAGGTGTAGCAGGCAACACTCAAACCCCAAAAAGACTCAAAGAGCAATTTCCCAGGGCTTGTCTTTATTTATAAAGATTTATTTATTTATGCCTACAAGAACTGGGGTACAGGCCAGAGATGTGGGGGGTGAAAGGATTCATCAGAGACAGAGTAGGGAACAGAACAGGCAGACTGACTGAAGTACACTGCTGAGGGGAGCAGCGGGCAAGACAGGTGAGGTCTGCTGCGCCATGTGGGTCTCCTCCCTGGCTGGGAAGTGCAGTGGCTGTGGCTGCTTCATAGTGCGGTGCTTAACCCCTTGTGCCACCAGGGAGGCCCCCGGGGCTCATCTTTAACTGTTTTCACTCACCACCAACATAACATGTTTCTAATAATCTACCAGTGACTATGAGGCCCAAGCAGAAGGCTCTCCCACCACAGATGAGGAAGACTCACAATGCAGTGTGTGTGTGTGTGTGTGTCTGTGTATGTGTCTGTGTGTTGGGGGGTGTGGTTAAAAGGAGCCTTAATGGGTTTGAGCCGTCTCGTTATTGAATAAAGTAAAGCAGCCATTACTAGAGCAAGAGCTGCACACCCACAAGCAGCTGCTGCACTAGCAATTATTCAGCTTATTAAAGCCCTGAGGGGCAAGGATGGGAAAGGAATGTGCACAAGGCCTAATTGGGAAATAAATGGTGAGCATAAACCCTAATGCCAAAATGCCTGCATTAAACAGACAAGAATAGAAAGTTGGTAGACACTTTCTCTGAAGACAGATCTTATTTCTACCACTCCCTTCTCCCATCCTACCCAGTTCTTTTCCAAACTAAATGGCTTCAGTTTCCAGTCCCTTCACTGGCCCCATTTATTTCACATGTATTCATGTCAACAAATTTCAAAAAGAAAATGGTTTCAATATTTATCTAATTTTGAAAGTCATAAATGCACACTGTGAAAAACAATACCAAAAACACATTTTGAAAGTAAAAAAACAAAAAAAAAAAAAAACAAAAAACAAGAATGAAAACAACACACAGAATACCTGAAAGTTTAATACTTGGGGTATGTTGTTCCAACTATTAGAATATTAGAAAAGTCATGATGCATTTTTATTTCAAAAATGGAAAAAATACATCATGGGAGCCTCCCTGATGGCTTAGAGGTTGATTATCAGATCTGTCCCTGCTACGGCCTAAGCTTGATCCCTGACCAGGGAGCTAACCCACATATGGCACAGCAGACCTCTCCTGTATTGCCTGCTGCTCCCCTCAGCAGTGTATTTCAGTAGATCTGATTGTTCTCTTCCCCCACTCTTGTCTCTAGTGAATCCTCTCATCCCCTGTACTTCTGGCCTACATCCCAGTTCTTCTACACGCCCCCCCCAAAAAGTCATTACTTTTCTGAAACCCAATACTTTCGTATACATGTACAAACATGAATTTTTATTTTGAAAAAATTAGATGAAACCATACCATTGTTCTGTAGCAGTTTTGCCAATTAATATGCTGGGTACATCTTCCCAAGTCAAATATTCAGCTACAAGAATATTTTTAATTTTTAAATTAGTATATAAATACACCAAGATTTATGTAAATTCCTATTCATAGGTAGGTAAGTTTTTCCCTTTTTTACTGCTATGAACTCTGTGAACATTTCCATATCTAAACCTTTTAGATTATCCTTACATTCTTTCCTTAGGATTTCTTTTTCTTTTTTTTTTTTAAGATTTATTGGCGTTGCAGACCTCTCCTGCCTCGCCCGCTGCTGCCCTCAGCAGTGTGTTTCGGTCAATCTGCCTGTTCTGCTCCCCACTATTGTCTGGTGAATCCTCTCACCTCCTGCGATTCTGGCCTGTACCCCCAGCTCTTGTATGCATAAATAAATAAATCTTTAAAAAAAAGAGATTTATTGATTTATGCATACAAGAGCTGGGGTACAGGCCAGAGCCGTGGGAGGTGAGGGATTCACCAGAGATAGAGTGGGGAGCAGAACAGGCAGATCTACTGAAATACACTGCTGAGGGGAGCAGCAGCAAGCAAGACAGGAGAGGTCTGCTGTACCCGGTGGGTCACCTCCTGGCCAGGGGTTGAACTCATGCCTCAGTGGCTGGTGACAGCTTGATGGTGCTGATACTTTAACCCCTGTGCTACCAAGGAGGCCTACTAGTATAACATTTTAAATCCTTGCCAATGTGATAGGTGTTAAATGTAATAATGCATTTTTTATGAGTACAAACATTTATTTCTAAGAGAATTACAAAGGAAAGTAAGATTGAGCTTAAATCAAGGGGGAGAGACACAAACATGTAACATTTATTATTATCATGATAAAAGTAAGATTTCAGTTTGTGGTGCTTTCTAATCATCACTAGGCCTATCCATTTGCTAAAATTCCAAGGAGTATCATTGCACTGTGTTGTTTCTCCTTTGGCAAGTTTTAAAGGTAAGAACCAAGTGGAAACCACTTAGAAAACCACCTGTAACCCAGGCCAGTAAAGTGAATGAACTACAAGGCAGTGGATTATTGGAAGGATTCACTGACACTGAACCTGGACCATCTTTCCTTTCCCTCTTTCCAGTATATGTTGCACTGCAGCCATTTTCTTTCAGAAACAAAATGGTTTCTCTCCCTGGGATGCTTTTTCACAGGCAGATTTGCTTATACATGGTTAGGCTGCAGTGGTATCCATGGCAAATTAACACAGATAAGAATCAAAATAAACTAATTTTGAGCACCACTATGGGTCATATACAGATTAGATCAAAATGGATGGTGATAGGTGTTCTTAAAACCTTTCCAACAAAGATGGATAAATATGAAATAAAGCAAATATAGCAAAATGTCACTTGTACTATCTACGTGGTGGGTATATGGGTTTTCACCGTATAATTCTTTGAACTTTTCTGTATGTATGAAAGTTTTCATAATTAAAATACTGGGGTAAATCCACCAAGCAGTTTGAAAATTAAAGCTCTAAATTCTTTCCCTCCATTTTTCTCCTCCTAGATTGAGACTATCTGTTTATTTTAGACCTGGTTTTCTCGCATTAGACTTAGAGCCCTCTAACTTTTTAATGAATTGAAATAAATCATAATATACTCATAGGACAGTATGTTGAAAGTTAGGGAGGGAGGCTAGAGAAAAGGACCCTAAAGTCTTAGAAATTTAGGCCTACCATCTGAATAAGTAAACATTTCAGAAATCCCATTTCTTTCTTTAATAATTAGCATTTGAACACTAACCATTTGCCTCAGTCTACTTTTCTGTCTTTATTAATTCCTTATTTCTCCATTTCTCATTTCAAAGAGCTGTATAGGATGGAGAGGGGCAGGGATAAGGTACCAAGGCATGTGTTCATGTGCTTCAAATTAAGACGTAACAAAAGTAATGTCTAGAATGAACACTTGAAACTTGATGAAGACACAGTATAAGTGACTGCAGGATCCTGAGGGAGGTCTTATAATCAACCTCCTAGATTGTGTCCTAGATGTCCCATCTGTAAAGTAGGAAAAGACTTCTCATAAGCAAAAATGAATGCGGTTAAAAAAAAAGTTTCTGAGATGCTAGATGGAAAGGGAAACAAAGCCATCACTATTCAGAGATGATCCAAAACAGGGCAGGCAATCTTTTTCTGTAAAGGGCTGGGCTTTGTGGGCCATACATAATGTCTGATGCAGCTACTCAACTCTGCCGTTGTAGGCTTAAGAGGCCACAGAACAAACATCAAAACATGAAGGTAGCTGAGTCCCAGTAGAACTTTATTTGCAAAACCAGGTAGCTCATGAGCTTTGTGTACCCATTCCTGATGTAGAATGTAGAATTCTAATACAGAATTCTACCTAGGAATACTACTTGAATGACCTGATGAAGGTGAAGAGGGAATACATCTACAAATAGGAACCATTCAGCAAACACTAGGCAGTGAGGTTCAGATTCCTGATCTGGCACATCCCACCAAGGAAGAGGACTGTCAGCGACATCAACATCTCTAAGTACCCAGGACTGAAATCCAAACACAAAGATAGCTTTACCTTAGGAGAAACTCTTGAGGAGATATATACATAACTAAAAAGAAATAAATAGCAAGTTTCTGACCATTTTGAAGTTGATAGTCCAAAGCCTGTGGAGATCACGTTAGCAGGCACACAATAAATGTTTGTTGATGAGTCACTCATTTATTCATCCAATAAACATTTACTGAGGCCTACTAATGTGTCAGGATGAGCTCTGGAGATGAAGACACTGTTCCTGCCCTCAAGGAGCTTACAGTCTAACTGAAAACATAAGAAGGGAGACAGGCATATACACAGACAATTACAATACAATCTGATAAGTGCTATAACACTTATCAGGTTGTATTATAACGGCCGATGCAAAATTTTTTCCAGTGGGTGCTGCTCCAGGCTGCTGCTGGCTGTAATGTGACCAGGGAGGAACAAGTTGTAGAAATCAAAAAGGTTAAGTGCTTCCAGACTATTTCAAATATCCAGGCAGTCCCTAACTCCTGGTCATAGATAAATTTGGAAACTTGACACTAGCATGTTATAAATGGTACTCCCATGCCCAAGATAGGCATAGGCCTCCAGTAAAGGAACTTCTCAACCACCTCCTTTATAATACAAGCCTACACTGTTGTATTGTTTCATTTTGTTTTACTTATACATCTGTCAAATTCCCCACCACACATAAAAGCCTGGTTTAACATCTACAAGTAACAGGTACTGACAAATGGGTGTCTACAGCTAACTGTTATCCAGTGTAAATGGGAAGCAAAAAGTGCTAAGTAACTACTCACTGGATATCTCTAAATCCAGTAATTCCTACTGTTCACTGAATAAGTAAAAATTAGAATGCCATTAAATATAAAATACAGTATGCAGTTCATGTAGTAGTAATAATTTAGAAAGGTTTACTTAATAAATATTATTAAATTATTAAATGAAACTACAATAAGACACACACCCCCAATCCTAGGTCCAGTCTAAAACACCTACATAGTATAAATAAGGTAAATGAAACAGATTTAGCATAATATGTCCATGTCCTTAACACAAGTTGGATGACTTGTATAAGAGACTCTCTGAGGACTCATTTGGATCAGATGGGTTTACACAAAGGCAAAAGATGGCCTATTGTCTCAGATCATTTTAATTAAGGCCTAGGGTTTTTTGCAGTTGCTATTTTTGTGTGGGTGTGTGGGAATATATTTTTAATATATTAGGGTTATTTTAAAAAGATTTTATTATTTATGCATACAAGAACTGAAGTGTACACCAGAGGTGCGGGGCATGAGAGGATTCACCAGACAGAGTGGGGAGCAGAACAGGCAGATTGACTGAAATACACTGCTGAGGGGAGATCCGAGAGGTCTGCTGCACCATGTGGGTTAGGTCCCTGGTGGGGATCAAACCCATGCTGCAGTGGCTGGCGATAGCTTCATAGTATTGAGGCTTTAACCCCTCTGCCACCTGGGAGGCCCAATCTAGAATTTTTAATGGCTCTTTTTTCTCTGTACCAGCAAATTGGGCTGATGACATCAATAAGCTGTTGCCATTTACACTAAGATACCTACTGTAGGACCCAATGTCTTTGAGGGCACTATTTTATAAGTTGAGGAGACTACTTCCCTAAAGTCATTACATTAGTCTTACCTATACAGTTAGGTTATGCCAATTGTCAGCCCAAACTTAAAATGCCTTCTTCTCAGGTACTGCAGTTTGTTCCTACTGGCATTTTACATCCCCAAAGAGCTTAGTTTCATCTATATGTATATGTGAACATTAAACAATGTCTATATTCTCTCCCAGATAATTCATAAAATACCCAAAATAAGATGAACCTCTCAATGGATGGGAAAGGGATCTTTATCTTGTCTAAGCTGGTTTCTTATTAGGGACAAAATGTTGCCATGTCTTCAGTCTACACCTAGCCAGGGAACACCACTGCTGTGCAACACACAAGAGTGCTTTTTTTTTTTTTTTAAATAAAAGGCTATCTACTTAAAGAACAGAAAAACATTATCTCAAAATGGCCACCAAGGATCTGATATGTACCTCATGCAGCTTTTGTCTTTGGACACAAATATTTCTTCATACACAAGCATATACCAGACGCGTATATTTCTTCATACACAAGCGTACCAGGAGTACATGTGCAATAACTGACAAAAGGTAGTAGATCTTTAGAGCACATAACAAACAGGTAACACTCAGACCCAAATGGTTCATGAAAGGAAATAAGGGTTAATAATTAACATGAAAGTTCAATCTTACCAACAGAGAAATTAATCATAAAACAAAGATACCATTCTTTTACATATAAAGTTAGCAAATAAAATCCCTTTAAGTATCTAAAAGACCAGTGCAAAATTAACATTTTTTAAAGCTGTTATGGCAAATCTTTATAATGTTCAAACCTTTTGATAAATAATTCTAATTTTGAACTCTTTTCTATAAAGAAGTAACTCAAAAAATAAAGAATAAAAATTAAATGAAAAGACATTTATTACATAAAATATTTTAAAAATATTAAAATATTTCCATACAAAAAAATACCATGAAGCCATTACATGACAATTGCAAAGAACGTTTAACGGGGGGAAATACATCCTATAATGTTAAAACATGCAGTATAAAATAGTACAAATACATGATCAACTGTAGAAAAATGCAGAGAAAATGAAAACTGAACAAATTTGTGAACATTCATCTCTGGGTGGAGAAATTATAGATCTATTTCTCCCATACTTGATGGTTATCTTCAAAGCTACAAGGGAGATTTACCAAATTTCTAGATTAATGGGACTATTTAAATTTAAACAGGGGAAGAAAAATCACAAACAAAAATTACAAAACAAATTAAAAGGCAAACAATAACCTGCAGTATGTATTTATAACGTTACAGAAAATCTGAGTAATAGCCTTCTTTACAAACACACTCAAATAGAAAGTAATAAATGCTAAGCCAAAACGCCAACAGATATATCAGTATAACACATGAATTAACATCACGTGAAAAGAAAATAAAACGAAGCAGCATGGAAGACTCAAATAACCAAAGACACACTAAATTACTGGGTTTTATCCATAAAATAATTTTTAAACAACACCACTAAATGTCTGATTGAGTTAAAATCAGTATAATCTTTTCTGGAGGAAAATTGGCAATACATATTGAGTGTTTAAAATGTAGTAATTTTAACGTAGTAATTACACTTTGACGTAGTAATTACAGTTCAATGAATCTATCCTAACCAAATAGTAAAACACATGTATTTTCAGTTACTTGCTTTCAGGAGAAAAAAAGACAATAAAACTTCCTTTATTATTGGACATTTGTGCTAATAAAGGGTAAAAAGAAATCTCGACTGCAGGCAATGACTGGTTGTCTCAAAGCATTAGACCAGATCTCAAATCAGGCAAAACAAGAAGGGTGTGTCCAGCCTGCCGCAGTCGGCCATTTTAAACCCTCTGCAGAACAAAAAGCACAGAAGGGTAGACAGGGGTGGCCACCACGGGACTCCAAATCAACCATTCTTTACTTTTTGCCTTCTACACTTGTAACCCAATAGTATGCAGTGAATAAAAGGCAGCAAACAAGTTTCCCTTCTTTACAAGCAAAATTTGAAACCATAAAAAAGGGGTCCTTTAAATTTGCCCCCTCATTTTAGGAGGTAAGAACGCAGGATTCTTAAGCCATATTACCGGGGTAAGGGTCTAGTCTCGGTCATTAAACTCGATATAAAGCCTTAGACATATTACTTAATCTGTGTCCCCAAATTTCTCATTCGTGAGAGATGAACACTGGTACTGGTATTCCCTAAGACTGTCGAGAGTACTAAATAAACTAAGGCATGTGTAAAAACCCGTAGGTGAATTCCTGACACACAGTTTAAGTGCTAGAGAAGTTTAAGTAGAACTATTGCTATAGAGAGGATAGTAGACCCTGAGAAGTTTAAGGACCAGCATGAGATCACAGCTAGGAATATTGGAAAGACCTGTAATCTCATTTATATTGGAAAGACCTGTAATCTCATTCACAGAATCCTGTGTCTTTTTACTACATACACATCTAAGGGCTAAGTTATTCGTTTTCGCGATTAAAATAGACCCTCATTGGCAGCCCCCTAAAAGCCAAGACAGTACAGCAGACTAAAACAAAACAAAAAACTGTCCCCTGCATGAAACCGGTGTGAGCTAAGATCACCTTCATTAATTACCATTTGCCCAAACCTTAGGTTTAAAGCAAAATATAAATATTTGGAAAACAGCCAAAATCTCATCCCAAGGGGAGAGAAAAAGCAAAAGCTTCTCTGACCAACATTAACAGTAGAGTCTCACAATATTGCAATCACTGTGCTCTCCTATTCTGATGGGATGAGAATGTGTCCAGAGCCAAGAACAGCGGGTCATGATCTTCTAGTACGACATAAAGGCCTCCAGATGTGTACTGCCCAAAAGTGAACTGTCTCCAAGTGTTCCCGTTAGACCCATTTCCTACAGAGAGCTGCAGCAATCTTTTATATCGTGATCATCGCCTCCGCATCTTTAAACTACATTATCGATAGGCCGGTGAGAGGCTAAAATTTTGACTTAATTTCTTGGTCGATTTGGCCACGGTTTAGGAAAACCCCACCTCTGGTAGATCCCTTCACCCATTAGAAAGGTGGATCTTCTCTACAGCCCCCCTAGTCCCAAATGGCTAAGTAAATACAACTTACCTCCCCCCTCGCCATTTTGCAATCATAATTACACGTATGCCGCGCGCATCCCCGCACACCCCCCCACCCGCCCCGTGGGGTTCGTATGAAATA
>JAGFMF010011477.1:33275-44168 GCA_019455555.1 Galemys pyrenaicus
TGTGGGGGGGGGGGGGGGGAGTGAGAGGATTCACCAAAGAGAGAGCAGGGAGCAGAACAGGCAGATCTGCTGAAATCTGCTGCTGAGGGGAGCAGCGGGTGAGACAGGAGAGGTCCACTGTGCCCTGTGGGTTCCCTCCCTGGCCCAGCATCGAACTCAGGCCGCATCAAACTCAGGCCGCAGTGGCTGCAGATGCTGCATAGTGCTGAGACTTAACCCCTGCGCCACTGGGGAGGCCCTGCCCTTCACGTTCGAATGACAATCTAGCGTGAACTGATTTGAGGGCAGTGGTTTCCAGGGAGATTACGCTGGTGTTCTGGGTAACCCATCACTTCATCTGATAATAACCGTGGATTTTTTTCTTCCTGCTTTTCTTATTTTTCTGTTTCTTTAATTATTTTTTATCGCTGAATGGACCTCAGGTGCATTGTTGGAGAGAAGTAGTTAAAGAGGGCATCTTTGCTGTGAATCGGATTCTGAAGGGACATTTTGAGTATTTAAGCACCAAGTAAGCTGTGTACTATACGTAACTGTATTTTTTTTTTTTTTTTAGGATTTATTTATGCATACAAGCACCAGGGCACAGGCCAAAGGTGTGGGGGGTGAGAGAATCCACCAGACAGAGTAGGGAACAGAACAGGCAGATCCACTGAAACACACCACTGAGGGGAGCAGCGGGCGAGGCAGGAGAGGTCTGCTGCGCCATGTGGGTCACCTCCCCAGCTGGCGGCAGGGATCGAACTTGTGCTGCAGTGGCTGTGGTCTCCTTCACAGTGCATCGCTTAACCCACTGCGCCACCAAGGAGGGCCCCGTAACTGTATTTCAATTCATTTTTATGTGCCTAAAGCAAGCCCTGCGATTCCTCGTTTGTGAACTTTTTTCCACAAATACATGCTGAGCGCTATCAAGTGCCTTTCTTGCGTTTGTTGGTAAAATGTGTCCTTTTTGTTTTCTCCTCTAAGCTGTTCATGTGTTTGGTCGAGTGATCATTTTGCTCCAGGGCTGCAGGAGCTCATCTCTCTAAGCACGTTGCTAACAGTAGATTTCTTTTAAAGAAAGGTTTCCCCCAGCACCTTTTCTTTGCCCCAGTCTGCGCTCAGCTGGTGAAGTCTCCGGGACTGCGCTCACGTGCATGAGAGATCAGAGGCTGAGCCGAAGCTTCACGCTCAGGGCTGGCGCGGACTCCCACAGGGCGGAGCCCCTTGGACGGCTCCCATAGCCCAGAGAAATGTCTTGCGATCACAGCACTCAGTTGGCCAGCTTAACGTTCTAGAAAAGCAGGTTGAAACCGGGCTCAGGACTGGTTCTCCTGCTCGGGACATGCCGTAGTGGCTTTACCCTGGTTTCCAGGATGTTTCTGGGGAACGTGTCTGGCATTCCCAGTGCAGAGAGCCCTTGTCTGACGTCACTTTCGTCTACTCCCTGCGCTTCAGCTGTCGGGTTTTCGAAGCTCACGCACGTGGTTCAGGGCGTCTGACGTCACTGTGGGGCCGGCTGCCCAGCGTTCCAAGGGTTGGACTCGCCTCGGCTTCCTAGTCACCAGCTGATGGGCCTCTTCGAAGTGTTCTGGGAAGCACTTCCACGATGAACGTTCACGTCCAAGACTTGGTCGGCCGTGTGAATGAATGAAGGTGCTGTGCTTCCCCACTCAGACTAGCTCCATTTGCTTTGGCATCGAGTCGTTCCAGCCTTATAACATAGGCCAGGTAATCTTTCTCTTTTTCTGTCTCTAAGCTCGAAATGGTCGTTTCCTTCTGCTAGAAACTGTCTGTAGAGAAGTTTCCTTTCTGCTTCAGTTTCTCTAGTGCTCCTACAACCACTCTGGTTTCTTTCTCATGTCTGAAAGTATTTTTTGACAATTTGTCCATTTTCGCCAGTTTCCAGATTCACTGGGAGGACGCTGTTCCTGCTGCCATGCCGGGTTCAGGCCATGCCCTCCGGAAACAGTTATTTGTGTTGGCTATCCGATATGCCCACAATGGCGTAGCGCTGTGTGACTCTGCCATGTGATTCCTGGTGATTCTCAAGATCATCGTTTCTCAGCATGTTTGCTCCCAGAGGCTCCCCTTCCTTTCTTGCGTCACTTGAGTTTTGGACTTTCAAAATAGGTTCATTTTAAAGTAGACTGTCTGCTTTCAAATTCTATTTATTTTGAAGGAAGGAAGGGATATTCATGGTCCCTGGCCTACCAAAGTGCCACCTTTCCTGTGGCACTGTGGACCAGAATAGAAAATAGCCAAAGAAAGGTTGAGGAAGGGCCTCCCTGGTGGCGCATTAAGCAACGCACTATGAAGCAAACCGCAGCCGCTGCCGGACGAGTTCAACTCCTGCCGCCGGCCAGGGAGGGGCCCCACAGGGCGCAGCAGACCTCTCCTGCCTCGCCCGCTGCTCCCCTCAGCAGTGTGTTTCAGTCAGTCTGCCTGTCCTGCTCCCCACTCCGTCTCTGGTGAATCCTCTTACCCCCTACACCTCTGGACTGTACCCCAGTGCTTATATGCATAAATAAATAAGTCTTTAAATAAAGACAATATTCTAAAAAAAGAAAAGTTGAGAAGGAAGATAGAGAAAGCAGGAGGACTTCCTTTCCTGGATATCAAGACCTACCAAGCTACGACCACTTGCCTGGAGGCCACATGAAAATCCTACTGTGAATACAGATAAAAAATCCTGAACAAAACATAAATAAATCAAATCTAGCAACACCTAGAAAGAATAACAGATTATAACTAAACGGTTTCAACACTGAGCAACATTGTACTGGAAGTGTTAGCCCAATGACGAAAAGGAAGCACATCACAGAAAATCCCTAGATATCTACACAACACAAAAATCTCTTATAATCAGGCCTCCCTGGTGGCGCAAGGGGTTGAGTGCCACACTGTGGGGCTTCTGCAGTACAAGTTCCATCCCCGGCCAGGGAGGGGCCAGGCCTCTCCTGCCTCCTGCTGCTCCCCTCAGCAGTGTCTTTCAGTCGATCTGCCTGTTCTGTTTCCTGCTCTGTCTCTGGTGACTCCTCTCTCCCCGCACACCTCTGGCCTGTACCCCAGTTCTTGTGTGCAGAAATAAATAAAATCTTTAAAAAAAACAAACTCCTGTAATTAATAAGCGAACTTAGCAAGTTGCAGGACACCAGGTCAGCATACATCAATAAATGAGTCCCAAGTCATGCCAGCTAGGAGGCACTGTCCTAGAGAAGTGAAAGATTCTGTCCACACAAAAACCTCTTACAGCAAGACAAGGCGGCCACCTACTTATGCTAGTTTTATTTAGCAAGGTATTGGAAGTCCAGTCAAAGTAATTAGTGAATAAAAAGAAATTAAAGGCACCCAAACTGGAAAAGATGCCAAATAATCTATTTGCTGATGACCTGATTTTATATGCAGAGAACGCTAAGGTTGCACACATAAAATAAATGTAACAAGGTTGTAAGCTACAAAATCAGAAATTCAGTTGCATTTCTCCACACTAACAATGAGCCACCTGAATGCGAAATGAAGAAGACAATTTTCTTTACAATAGCATCAAAAAGAGTAAAACATTTAGAAAAAAAACGTAACCAAGACAACAAAGGCATGTATACTATATACTGAAAACAGCAAACATTGCTAAAAGAAAATACAGTTGCTGTAAATAAATGGAAGGGCATACTATGTTCATAGATTGGAAGATTTGATATTGTTAAGATGCCAGCCTTATGCAAATCAATCTGCAGATTTGAAGAAGTTTCTATTAATGGCATTTTTGCAGAACTAGAAGAATCCCATCCTTAAAAAAAAAAAAATCAAGAAGTCTCAAGGAACTCAGAATAACCAAATCAAGGTCTGCAAATGGACAATGAGCACAGGAAAAGATAATGGTCAACTTGACTAGTCACCAGGGAAATGCAAAATCACAATGATAAAGCACTGAACACCTAATAGGATGGCGATTACAAAAAATAAACAAAATGGAAATAACGTGTTGTTGAGCATGCCGAGAAATGGCAGCCGTTTCGCCTGGCTGGTGGGAATATAAAATAGCTTGGCAACACAAATGCCTGTCAACAGACGAGTGGAGAAACAAAGTGCATCGAGCCACACCAGGCACTACTAGTCAGTCTTAAAGAATGACAGCGCCATACACACCACACTGTGGGCAAAGCTTGCAAATGCCACCCCAGAGGAGGCAGACACAAAAGGGTGGACATCGTCCAGGAGCCCACCCAGTCCAGGGGGTCCCCAGAACAGGCAGACTCAGAAGGGTGGAATGCGGGAGAGAGGGGATGTGGGTCTGATGGGGAGTTCTGGAGATGGGGAGTTCACATCGTGAAGGTACTGCCGCCACTTCACTGTCCGTCTGAAAACGGGTGACTGGCAAACGATCTGTTAGTTTCATTTTGGTACAGTGGAAAATACAGCCCAGAACCTGTAAAGGATGTTTCTAACAATTCTATTCATGACTGCGAAACAACTTGCCCAAGCCCCTTGCCGCCGGACTGGCAAGGAAAGCCATAAGGCCCACATGTAACACCGGGTGAACATCAAAGACATTTTAGGGTGCTGGACAACTGTTGTCTGGCTCCTTTCCTGAAGCAGAGAACACCCCAGTGAGGGTGCTCCGAGCCCTGGTGCGGGGCGGTCCCGGGCACACGGGCAGAAGATGCCCCGAGCTCGCCACTTACGAGCCAAGAGCACTGTGACAGGACAGATGTGCACAGTCGAGAAGCCGAGAACTACAGGCTGTACAGCACTTGGTGCTGCTCCTTCTGCACTTTCTGCAAGGCTGCGCACGGCTGACGGGCTTAAGAGGAGTCGCCTCAGCCCAGCCTGACGTTTAGGTCAAAACCCGAGAGAAGCAACGCTGCAGAGGCCAGGGCACCTGTGGCCTGCGCGCGCCCTCGCGCTTGCCTTGTCTGTCCTCTAGATGGAGCCCTTTATGAGCGAGCTTCCCTCTAGAAGCTTCCCAGCAGCCCTTACTAAGTGGAAAAGAGCCTCAGGAAGGCCATGTGGACCCGAGTCACTGTCCACCTGCCAAGCCTGGCCCCGACAGCCCCAGTGGCCCCGACGCCGCTCCCTAGGGACAGGCAGGGCCACGCTCTCAAAACCCCATCACTTCTGACCTCCTAGCACACTCCCACCACTCTGGCTGTGCAGACGAGAGGATTGCGGGCCAGAGACATCAGCTTGACAGACCAGACCCCTCCTTGAGCTCCAGAGACGAAGGTGGGCCCGTCAGGGTGCAGAAGCCGGCGGGAAGCGGTGCACCCCCAGGCCGACCTCCGCACTGGAACGCGGCCGCCTGGTCTTCCCACCCTGCTGCCTGCAGCCGAGTCGGAAGCATGGTGTCCCCAGCCCGGAACCACCGTGGGTGTGCTCCAGGCGCCCCCGCCCCCCCGGGCCGGGACGAGCATGGCGAGGGCTGGGTTACCATGCACATGTAGCTCCCCTCCTCTTCTCTGGGAGCAGGACTGGCAAAGAACCTGGCCGAACTGAAGCCATTTCTTTCTGGAGAGAGCAAGCTGCTTCGATTGCTGAGGGAAAAAACAGATGAGGCTCAAGCAATGTCTTCCAGCTGCTGGGAGAGCTGGCCAGCTCGAGGCGCCCTGGGACTCCTACCCCCCCTTTCACAGCTAGCTACTTCCTCCACCCGCCACCTCCAGGGGCCTCCAGCCTGGTCCCCACGCCTGTCTCAGCCATCCCCACACTCACCCGGGCACGGTGCGGGCCCTGCTCAGTGCCGCGTGTTCCCGGATGGTGGACAGGCCCCGCAGGTCCAGGGGCGGTGGCCGCACTGCGGAGGACACACAGCGGTCAGGCACCCGGGCCACCGCCCCTGGTCCGGGGCGGGAGGCCCAGACCTCCGGGACGGCAGGGATTCTGAACGGACAGCGTTTCTGGGTGCCGGTTGCCCCAGGCCACGTCCAGCGGAGGCCTGTGGGCCCAGAGCCGCCCCCTGCGCTACTGGCTCGTCAGCCGCCACAGGCTCTCTGTCCCATGACTCCGGCATGCTGGCTCCTGGCTGATCTCACTGGGACCCAGAGCGCGTTAGGCCCTCTGCCGCCTTCACCAGGGACACTCCCAGGCCGGGTGTCTGTCTTCGCCCCCCTGCCCAGCCTCAAGGCCATCTGTCCTTAACCGCCACGTGAGGTGCTTGACATGGAAAGTCATTAAAGTTGCTCCAACTTGCAGTTCACTATCTCCAGCAAGGGTGCAGTAGCCGCGTCATCAGCACCACAGACGCCCGCCGGCCAGCTCCCCATGGAAGGGAGCCAGCGGAACCCCCACTCTACCGTGTCCAGCGGCTCCCCACGGTCCCTGTGAAATCCATTCTGAGCAGAACGAACGGTGATTTCCTGTGACCGTCGAGACCGGGTCTGTTCTCCTAATTAGCTGCTCTTCCTCTCCTTCCAGGTGCTTTTCACATCTGCCTCCCACTCAGGCAGCCAAACCCTCCTGGCTTCCTCTCTCCGTGCCCAACGGCCCTGAGCACGCAGCACACGCTCGAGGGGGATGGGAGGTGGTGGTGACTCATGGACAGAGACCGCAGGGGGCGGCCAGAGACTGGGGCTCTGGACCAGCTTGGGCAAGGCCACCTGAAGCCAGTCACCCCTAAGAGCCAAGAAAGGGTCCAACAGCAGGTGGGAGTGTCAGGGATCGGCCCCGGGACCAAAGGCTCTTAGTGGGTGACACACGGCATCTCTTCCTTTTTTTTTTAAAGATTATTTATTTGTGATACAAGAACTTGGGTATAGGGCAGACGTGTGGGGGATGAGAGAATCACCAGAGACAGAGTGGGGAGCAGAACAGGCAGATCCACTGAGATCCACTGCTGAGGGGAGCAGCGGGCAAGGCAGGCGAGGTCTGCTGCGCCTTGTGGTCCCCTCCCTGGCCGGGGATTGAACTCGTGCTGCAGTGGCTGCAGATAGCATCATGGTGCTGAGACTCAACTCCTGTGCCACCAGGGAGGCCCTGGCATCTCTTCCTTGAATGCTTCTCATCCATCACCACTTCCCTCTGCCCTCTTAGGGGCATGGCTGGAGGGCCCTCTGCACCGAACGTGCCTTGCCTATGTTCACAGGAACCCTGTGCCTGCAAGTCCCCAGCCCTTCCCAGCCACTCCTCACACCTTCCACTCCCCAGCGTGCCACGACGGTCTCTAGACCGGGGCAGAGGACACTTCCAGTGTAGCTACCAGGTTCCGCTCCCTGCCCTACAGGTCAAGTGCTTACATTTCCTCTGAGGCTTGAGGTCTCTATTCACTGGGGGAGGCTCCAGGTCTGCAGGGAGTGCCGGCAGGGGGCTTGACAAGCTTCCTGAGTTCATGGGGATGTACTCATCAGGGGTGCAGGGGGGTCCCCGACTAGAGGTGGTACCCTGCATGGGCACGTAGCTGTCCTCGGCCCCTGAGGAAGAAGTGGGGCACGTCGGGGAGAACCTGCAGGGCTGGAAAGAGAGCACGGGTGGGAACTGCAGGACAGTGGCACACACCACCACTAGGGGGCAGTCCAGGCTGCTCTCGGCCGTAGCGGCTGAGGCCCCACAGTAGTTGGGAACTTCCTGAAGAGTCAGGGGGCCTGTGACTGGAGCTGCCTCTGAACTTAGCCCATCAGGTAGGAGCTGGCCCTCAGAGAGCAACCACTGCAGTGTGTTGCACGAGCTCTCAGGACAAAGTGACATTGCAAGTAGCCCCCCTGAGTCGGGCCATTCAAACTGGCAGGGTCCTGGTAGACCCAGCTGAGTGTCAGAGATATTACAAGGGAACACATGTAGCTCAGGCATTTCTGGCAAAATCAAAACTTAAAGCAGCTCAAGTGCGCAACTTACCAGATTCAAACTAAGTCGCTTGTCCCGGTGCCTTAAAGGTTGGTCTCCTACGTCAGCTGCAAGAGACAAGCCGGGTTGGTGAGAAAAGCAACACCAATCAAAACTGGGGTCCAGGCCCCCATGCTGTGTGCAGCGTTCTATGCTCAAGGACAGCCATCAAGTCCAGAAATCAGACCTGCTTTGGAAAAAGTTTGTTTCTACCGTGAATGAGGCAGCAGAGCAGGAAGCTAACACATGAGCTGGTGGCATCTGGAAAAGGTGGAGATAGCTGTGTCTCCAGTCGTGTCTGCATTGGCCAAGGCCCCATCCATGTCACATGCAAGGGCCTTGGCTCTGGTTTTGTACCAGGGCGGTCCCCAGCAAAGGGGGAAGTTCCAGAATCCCGGTTCCACCCTAAGTGGGTAGAGCTGGAGAGAGGAGACAGGAGGACGGAAGGAAGGGAGGAAGAAGGAAGCAGGATGGAGAGCAGCAAGGAGACCTGGAGGAGGCGCGTGGAGCAGAGGGACATGTGTGTGAAGAAGCTGCGCTTGCTTCTTAGTCTTGGACTGGTTGGAACAGATGCGGGTGAGAGGCCCGTGGGGAGGTGACCATGGCAGCTGTCATCTGGATTTTGATTTTGCTCTTTTCCTCCCGGATGTGTCTGACTCTTTCTGACCCTTTTCTATGAGTCTCTACTAAGAGGTCCCTTAGACTTGTGCCAGGCTTTTGGACCTTGCTTTGGGCTAATCCTGCTTGGCTAAACTTTTACCCTAAGGAGATGGGTCACTTTGGATGCTTGACTTAGTCACTATGTTCTTTGTCCTTTCTGTGTTGTTCCCTAATTATATTAAAGTTCCTTTCCATTAAAGGCCTTATATATTTATCTTGATGCGGCAGATGGCAGAACCCATTCAGAGAGGGCAGGTTTGGGGGTTCTGGGGTGCCCCCTCCCTGCCCTGTAACAATTTCAGCCTCTGCTAACCTAGCCACCACCACAGCTCGCTCCCTCAGTCCCTCACAGTGTCTCTTCAAACCTCCCCAATTGCCCCTTGTGATTATTACAACTTTGCCCCGTTGTTCAACTGATGGCTCCTGCTCCGCGTTTCCTCTCCCAAGCACTCTCAGCTTCTGACATGCCATATTCGAGCCTTGCGGAAGCACCAGTGTGTAGCTTGGCAGAACGAGGGACAGTGTCCGTTCGCTACGCCTCAGCTCAGAAGCAGCAGAAAGGGCGGCCGTGGTCCAAGGACACAGACTGCCACTTCTGAGGTGGCTTGCGTGGGGGCGCAGCACTGTAGTCACAGCTAACACCACTGTACACTCACCTGGAAGCTCCTAAGAGCCTTCCCACTACTTCCCAGCCTGCTTCCTCAGAGCCCACGACTAAGTGAAATCGCACATTCCTTGTCTTTCTCTGTTGGACTGACTTCAGCTAGCAGCACGCCTTCAAGGTCCACCCATGTTGTCACAAAGGGCAAAACTTCCTCCTCTCTCCTAGCTCATATCCACTCCACCCAGGCCTTTGCTGACAGACACACAGGTGGCTCACATGTCTCTGTCATGGGAAGGAAAGCTACAGGCCGCATGGACGTGTCACCAGCTCCTTGGTCCTGCTTGTCTTTCCTCTGGATCAGTATGAAGACACGGACAGCTGACTCGTGTGGAGGCTCGATTTTCAATGTTGAGGGGACCAACACACCGGTTTCCACAGCAGCGCAGCAACTCACATCCCTACCGCCAGGGCACAACGGCTCCCTTTTGTCCACTTCCTCTCCGACACCTGTTATCTCTGTCCTCTTGGTGATAGCCCTGTCACAGGGTGATGTGCCAGCTCATCACGGTTTTGACGGGCATGCCCTGCTGAGGCTCGGCACCAGCACCTCTTCACATGCCTGTTGGCCACCATAGGGTCCATACACAGCACAGACAGCCATAAAGCTGGCCGAAGAGTTCAAGGTGCTGGAATTAGGGTCCATACACAGCACAGACAGCCATAAAGCTGGCCGAAGAGTTCAAGGTGCTGGAATTAGCAGAGGAGATGCTACACACACATTCAAAGAACAAAAGGACGCCACATGCGCAGAACTACAAGGAACTGTGACGACAGTGATTCATCGCTAGAAAGCTAGAAATTGAAAAAAGAAGCGAGTGGAATTTTGGAGCTGAGAAGTCTAACTGAAATGGAAAACTTACTAGAGGATCTCAATGGAAGATCTGAGCTGACAGAAGACTTGAGGAGTTTCAAAATTGATCAATAGAAAGTGTTCAATCATCTGGGGGTAGAAAAAGAATGAAGACAAATGGACAGAAGCTCAAATACTCCTCACCGTCAACCATGCTAACAATGCACCTAGGAGTCCCGAGAGGAAAGAAAAGGGGGCATAATTTAAAAAAAAATAATGCCTGACCATTTCCTAAACTTTGTGGAAAACGTGAATTTGTGCCAAACTGTTGAGCATCTCCAAACAGTAAGAGAAACCCAGCTCATCACAAACGAGAATCACAGTGAGTCCTGTATGGCAGAGCGGTGGGAGGCCACAGGCAGTGGAAAGACAGGCTGAAAATGCTCAAGGAAGAAAATCTTCCAACAAGAACTCGACAGCCAGCAGAGCTACATTTCAATAATGAACGTAAAATGAAAACGTTCCCAAGACCGAATTTATGGTTTCATTACAAGAATGACTACAGGAAGTCCCTCAAGGAGGTTGAAAGAAAATTTTAAAAGAAACTTTCTTACAAGCAGTGGGAGTGACAGCTGAGTCTGCAGGGCAATTGTCAAACTAGCATTATATGTCCAGGAAACAAGAGGTTTTAAAAGTCATTTTTAAACAAATAGAATCGAGATAATTCACCATCAACAGATCCTATTATTAAAGGAAATCTTGAAGAATAAACCACAAAATGAATGAAAACTATCCCAGAAGGAACTTGTGAAATGCCGGAAGCAATAAGCTAGAAAACTAGCTCATGAGTGAAGCTTAAAAAAAAAAAATTGAGGGCCTCCCCGGTGGTGCAGTGGTTTAAGCAACACACTATGAAGCAAACCGCAGCCACTGCAGCATGAGTTCGATCCCTGCTGCCGGCCAGGGAGGGGACCCACATGGCGCAGCA